>PVLD010012290.1:0-61111 GCA_004027595.1 Dinomys branickii | reverse complement strand
AAAAAAAAAAAAAAAAAAAAAAAAGAAAACACAAGAACCAAAAATCCAAAGACAAGAAAGAAAACAGGCATACATCAACAACAGCAACAACATCAACAACAACAACAGAAAAAAAAACACCGCTTGTTGCTGCTTTACATATTGATATCAAGAGAGAGTCCTTGTGGGGTGCAACCAGCAAAGCAATAGTGGTGGGCTTTCCAATCCCTTTGGAACACAAATCTCACCACCATATTCTCTGAATGCCAAATACGAAGTGTGAGGCTTAATGTTTACTTTCCTCCACTTCAGTCTTACCTTAGTTTGATTCTTTTCTATCATCCATTCCTTCCTTTGGAATGTTAATGTTTACCCTGTACCCTTTTATAATGGGAATATATAACTTTCTTTCTGAGTTTTATAGAGGTTTACAGCTAAGAGTTTGCTTTAGTGTAGAAGTAGATTTTGATTTGGATTATGGAGCAATATTGGAATTTCTGAAATTTGGGGAGAAAGGACTATTGTGTTTTTGGATGTAGTACAGGCAGAATTATAAAATTGTCATTGTCTTTGTTTGGAGAGTAAGTATGGCTTAAGGAGTTGTGACTTGAGTAGGAGATCTGGAGAAGCGATTAGATGATGGGCTAATCCAGTAATGCTTATAACTGAATGGTTATTAGGAGCTGGGTCCCCATTGGAGTTGGACCGTGGGGATGGCTTTGAAGAACACTGTGTCTTTGACTGGAACTATTCTCCTGCTCTTTTTCTGGAGATCTATCTCATTCTCCCTTTGTCTCTGTCTCTATCTCTGTTGCTGTCTCTGTCTCTCTGTATCTGTCTTTCTCCCTGTGTCTCTGTCTCCTTCTTTCTCTCTCTGTCTCTTTGTCCCTCTGTCTTTGTCTTTGCTTCTCTCTCACTTTCTCACACACACATGCACACACACTGGACTTAGAAGGGGTTCACATGAAGCCTATACATAAAGGATACTCTTCTCAATACATAAATCCTTGTTATTTGGACATAAGTAAACCCCTCAATAATCTTAGTCTCTCTCTCACAATAGGAATTTTTTTTTGTGTGTGGTACTGGGGATCGAACTCAAGACCCTGCGCTTGCTAGGCAAGCGCTTATTCCACTGAGCTATATCCCCAGCCCTCTCACAATAGGAAAATTAATTCTGAGCGGTTATAGACATAAAAGTGTAACATAAAACAATGAGCTCTCTGACAGAGAAAGACGTGGCTTTGCCTAGGGCAATCAGGGGACCTCACCTGGGAGAGACAACAGAAACACATTAGGTTTCCTCCACTTATACATTATTGTGAAATTTTGAAACATTGAGCAAAGAGGACATAATTTTCTTATAAATTTCCTTATAGCCTGAACCAGGCTTCTGCCATTAATGTACAGTACTAGTTATATTTAGACATATACATCCCTTTAACTTAACGCATTTTTCAGTAAACTGAAAACAACGAAATGTATCTTCCTAAATATTTGTGCAAATAGTTGTTTGTGAACATTAATAGCTGGATTTAAACATTTATTTATAGTTTCATGTAAAGTTTATGTGCAATGAAATGTGCAAATCTCAATCATATATTTGCTGAATTTTGACAAATTGTTGCATCTGGGGAAACATTAACTAGACCCAGTAGGATACTGAGATAGTGGAATTCATTACCAGTGACATGGTTTATATTCAGTCACAGATAAATGCACACAGACATAAGGCAAAGCCAGCAGGAAAAGCTACAATCAATATGTAAGAAAAATATGTCTAAAATTCAATAATTTAAAGAACCAACAGGGCTCATATTTTTTCATCTGTTTCTTCATTAAGATAATAAATGTAATGACTTTTATTGTAACTGGAATTCCATATGGAAAATATAAGGTTATTAATTTGATTTATCTATCAATTAGTCAATGTATTTAGTCTGTACAATACTATTAAAACTCAGATTAATGAGTTTTTAGGTTCTAAAGAATGTTAACAGTTTTGACTATACTTAATTCCACAAATCATGATTTTAATACTGACCCAATAAAAACAATGGCTATGTATATGCTATGGATACCATAACCCAAAAGAATACTAAAATCTCCCAAGGTGACAATATTGTTCAGAAACTCAGTTCATTGTGTTACATAGCACAGGTTTACTCTATGGTGCTCACTACAGTTGGTATCTTGGATTTCTGTCACAGGCTTATGTGTTGAAAGCTTGGGGACCCATATACATGACTACTGGGAAGTGCTGGAAACTTTAAGAAGTAGGAAACTGCTGGGAGGAAGTTAGGTTATTGGGAGCATGCCCTTGAAGAAGATATAGACCTCTTCCTCTCTTTTTCCTTTCATGCTCCCATGATATGAACAGGCCTCTCCCACCATCTACTCCCATTATTACGTGCTATGCTGCCATAGACTAATATCAACAAGGGCAAGTGAACATGGACTGGAACTCTGAAAATGTGAGACAGAATAAAGCTTTTCTTATTATGAACAGATTGTCTAGCATACTTTTTCACAGTAATAGAAAACTGCCAAACACCGATCTGTCTTTAATTTTGAAATTATCCCTAAGTAACATGACAAAGCCAATATGGTGGTGCCTGCCTATAATCCTACTGCTCTAGGGAGCTGAAACAGAAGTAACACAAATTCAAACCCAGCTTGAGCAACAGCGCAACTTAGTGATACTTTTCTCAAAAAACAAAAGAAATTAAAAAGGACTAGGCATGTGGCTCAGTGCAAAGGCCTAGGGTTCAATCCACAGTACCAAAAAAGGAAGTACTATAAGAATTCTCGAGAATTTATCATCAATAAATAAATATCTTAATAGTTATCTATCTAACATAAAGGCAACCACTGTGAATAATCCTCATGACTGAATAAACAATTCATGTTTTTCATGTGTTGGATGACAGATATCAAGACACATAGGTCTCTTTCTAAAAGAAAATTAACTTTATCTTCATTGTTTGACAAATCCAAGAGAACAAAGAGATCATTTACTTCATGAACAAATGTTCTTCTTGGCTTTGACTCTAATAGAATCAGTTTGTTGTAAATAATTTAACTTATCCCAAGTTACTCTTTAAGAAATTTATCATGAGTATGTACTAAAAGCAAACAAACTAGCTGGGCATGGCCGTGCATGCCTATAATCCCAGCACTCCAGAATCTGCAGCAGGAGGACTGCCAGTGAGTTTAAGGCCAGGCTGTGTCACACGGTCAGTTCAAGACCAGCCTGACATGTATAGTGAGACCTTATACTCAAAAAAGAGAGGAAGAAAGAAAGAAGAAAGGAAGGAAGGAAGAAAGGAAGGAAGGAAGGAAGGAAGGAAGGAAGGAAGGAAGGAAGGAAGGAAGGAAAGAGAGAAAGAGAGAAAGAGAGAAAGAAAGAAAAGGAAGGAAGGAAGGAGGGAGAGAAGAGAGAAGAAAGAAAGAGACAGGGAAAGAAAGAGAGAGAGAAAGAGAAAGAAAGAAAGAAAGAAAGAAAGAAAGAAAGAAAGAAAGAAAGAAAGAAAGAAAGAAAGAAAGAAAGAAAGAGAGAGAGAAAAACAAGCTGACTGATGCTTGTCTCATGTAGAGTTCCTCTGTTCTTTCTGCTGATATCCAGCACAGAGGCACCCATTTACAATTGGATCCACTGGGCTACCATCCATCCATGTGGACTAGAGCTGAGTTCTTAGGATTTTGCCTTCTGTTTTTCACATAATTTTAACTGATGTTACTACCTAATGGTATAACATAGAGCTTTAAATTCTGCCCCCATCGAGTCAGGGCTGCCCCTGCATGTGTTTCTGTAGTAGACAGTACTAACCACTTCATCACCACTAGCAGTTAACTGTGTGGGAGTGCTAGGCTGTTTTTTATTCAATGTTTTAGATGTATAAGGTGCTGCTTCATATTGTAAGAAGAACAGCAATGTCTACTTATTAGGATAAATGATGCTGGACATGTTCAACAGAGAACTTTCCCATCCCAAAGCTGAGATCTTTCCACTTTCCCACAGATTTCTACCCAGAACCTGGAAGTGCACCACCGTGGGAGGAATGCTTTCATGATACATGTGCAGAGGGGGTCAGCACTTAGCTTTTCATATTTTCATCATCAACTGTGAATAAGCAAACTGCCCCAAATCATGATCTCTATGATCTTTGGAGACTAAATCTTCAGAGACATTAGTCATGCTTGGGATTTGGAGAGATGTCTTAGGGAGTTTCCTGAAGTCTTTTTAAATTTCATCCCGGGAGAATTAAGAATGTCTTCCCATCAGGTCTGAACATGAGATAATCAAGGGACGACAAGGAAAGCTAAGGAAATGTCAAGAATTGAAGAAGTAGAGGAGAAATTGAGAACTTCTAAGCGGGGAGATGGCAGAGGTATCTATGAGAAGGAAAACGACCCCACACTACACAGACCTGCAAAATTCCCAGACCAGGGAGCTGCATGCTCATCTAGCTACAGTTTAAAGTTGAGATTTATTGTCCTGCCTTCTCATTCCCTTGTTTCCTGCTGCACATTCTCTTCACAGCTTATAAAAGTATTACTTTTGACATTTCACTTTCTGACAAAAAGCCAAAAGGATTTCTCAAAATCCCTCTCCCAGGGCTCCCATGAATACTGCAGCTGTGTGCGTACCGAGCTGACCTTCAGGGCCTTCTTCCCAGCACTGGCCACCTTCCTCCACGGGCACCTCCCCCTGCTTTCTGTGGCCACCCTCTCCACCTCACTGGGTGACTGTGACTCCTGTGTGAAAAGTGAGTGAGTCTCCTGGGTCTGGTCTTTTAGCCTGATTGGTCCAAGCTTGCCCTTCCACCCCAGCCTCCAGCATTCCCCACTCATGGTGTGAGAGCTGCTGATGGCATCATGCCTGTGATCTTTAATCGTGCTGGTCAGTTGGACCAGGTGAAAAGCTGCCAGGCAGATCGGTAGAGCAGCACTTGGGGTGATTTGGGGAGGACTCCTGAAATGATAGGGACATGGACCAGCAAACTGAGTGGAGAAGACCTGCCTTGATGGTGGGTGGCACCGTCTTGTAGGCTGTAGCCCCATGGAGTGAAAAGGGAAGAAGGAAGAAAATAGGCCTTCACTTAAAAGTTTCATTCTGCCTGAGAAGTGCATCTTCTGCTGCTTCCAAGGACTGTGAACATCAGACTCCAGCTTCTTCAGCCTTTCTATGTAGACTCACAACAGTGACCCTCTAGGCCTTGGGTCTCAGACTGGCCCTGCCTCTCTGATTTCCATTGTTCTGAGGCTCCTGGCTTCTTGGAATGAGCAGCCCCTGGATCTTGTTCCTCTCCAGAGTTCAGTCACAGTAGACCACTCTACCTCTTGCCCTGCAGCCCCACCTAATAAATCCCTTTTCATGGTTATATGTGTACATATTTTCCATTGGTTCTGTTCTTCACGAGAATCCTCTTGGTGCCCCCGGAGGTCCCCTGATTCCGATCTATCCTGTGGATCATCAGTACCATCTCAAGCCCCTGAGACAGTCTGACACAGGTCTCACAGACTCTGTGTCTGAGAAATATGTAAATCTACCTTTGGGAAGAGCAGGGCTTTGCAACCTGTTTAAAGCAGGAGGGTGCCAGTGTGCCAGTGTGGCAGGGTGCTGCAGGTGGTAAAGCAGGCTGTGTGGCTCCAGCTAACACCTATCAAGCAGATGCACCAGCACACGGCCATGGGCAGTGAGGCATACAGAAGACACCATGAGCCCTGGTTGTTTCCCTAGGAAAGCTTTGATGCAAAAAGTAGAGACATCTGTCTGAGGCAAGAGAGAGTATTGTGACATCTACTAATTGAAGGAAACAGCCTGCAAACATAAAGCCTATATTATAGGAGTGTTTTGTTATATGGAACCCTACTTTAGAACCCAACAATAACAACTTGGATAGCTGAGACATGTATTCTAATTTAAAAATGTACTGTATTTTACAAAACTATAACTGGTAGAAATGACTGTTTTCAAAAGTTTTCCAGACATTGTTTTCATAAAAAGTTCAGAAAAGCTTTCTTTAACTTCCTTTCCCTGGAAATGACCTTTCCCTGAATTATTTATTGACAAGATAAACACATAATTTATAATCTTAATTTTTTACAACAGTCTTAGGTAATAAACATTTAATTCTCAATGGGAAAAAAATTGGTCAACTTTTAAGTATTATTCACACTTACCCTTCTCTCTGCTGTCATATAGAAAAAATGAAAAGGTTAACATCAGTAGGTACATTACAATGCTCTGTAGATTCTCTTTTTCGAGGTACAGTAGTTTGAAGCATTACAAATGCCTTTCACCCTCAACAGTTTCCTCTCAACTCAAACCACAGACACATGGGTGCAACAGTGCTCAGCTTGAACCATCTTGCACAGCCATCTTTGGTTTACTCTTGATCTCACCAGTTAAGTATATTCCAACAAGCACTTTTTCTTTTTCCATAAAGGATCAGATGCACATTCATCATTTTTACATATGATTAAGCAAGTAGGGAGTTCCTTGAGAGGAATTGCTTTATCTCCACTTTTCTGTTAAGACAGTTTTACACTTGGCTCTGGCGGGATTGAACGCAGATACAGAGGTACTTACACACTTATTTAATCTCAAATTAAGAAGACATCTTTGCTAAATTGAAAACCCATTCAAACAAAGAAAGATAATGTTTCTGTAGGTTGAAACACAAAATTCTATCTTTAATATATTAAGGAATAGACTATATCAGTCTCGGAACATTAATAGTATAAAGATTTTACAGTGTTGGCTGATTTAATGTGAGACAGAGTAAATTATAGGAAGAGAGTAATTGTTATTAATGTCAGTTTAATGATTTTTAGTTTTCCCTTAGATAATCATATTTACACTAAAAGTTGTCCTTGTTTCATAGGTTTGTGGAGCTGATACAGAGCCTTAGGAATATTTTAATGAATAATTTTTATGTTGAGTGATGTAGTGTGGCTTTCTCATTTAAAGTCATGGTATTTGGAGATGATAGAACAAAACTAGTAAGTGTGCAGCAGGTGAGCTGAACTTAAGCAAATTGCTGTCAGATCTGATATGTGTCTTAATCTCAGTGTGTTAACTGTTGTTTTGTGTGTGTGTGTGTGTGTGTGTCTGTGTTAACTGTTCTTATACCCAGGATTGAGAGGGCAAATGGAGTGTGCCACCTAACTGAGCACATACATGGGGCCCTTGATGCCCATAGCGACCTGTAGCAGTTATTTGTTTCTGCTAAGTCATGACACTCATTTAAGAACACATAAGATCAGAGAGTGGAAAAATTGGTTCTTGAGATTTGGAAGCATAGAGTTGTGTGGCAATGATAGAGTCCAACTAGCCTAAGATGAAAACTAAACTTTGAACAGTATTTCCAAAGATAAAATGCCTACAAGTTCTCTAACTCATGTAATGGACACCCCTAAAGTCTACTCTCTACTCTTGACCGTGGGGCTGGACAACAGTGCCTGGGCCCCTTGCAGTTCGGTGCTGTCCTGTGATGGAGTCTGAAGTTGAACGTGGCAGAGATGATAGGAGTAGGTACGGGTCACCAGACTTGAAGGGAATGTTCCATGCCAGGCTCTTCACCCATTGCTGCTGATGGATGACTGGCATGGTGAACCCTGCAGCCTGGGAAACACAAGTTAGAGGAGCCAGAACAACCTTTGACTGTTAAACAAGAAAGAAATAGACCTGTTGGTCTGGCTTTGCATTTGGTTTCCTTATGGCAGCAATAGTTTAGAATGTCATAACACAGTGGAAGTTCCCTTCAAAAGTAACTACCAGTCACTTAGGGTTTTGTTCAAAACTATGCAGAAAGGAGATGATCTTTCAGCTTTTGAAAGTGCATGTATGTGTTTGCTGTGTGGTTACTTGAAGTCAAGCTGACAACTCTTGTGTGTGTCTTGCAGGCAACTCAAGCCCCTCCCCACTGTGACCCTTTAAACAGCCGACTGAATGAGGTTCCCAAAGTGGGTTCCCATTAATACAAAGTACATCCCAAAATATTCAAGATGAGATACAAATCCATGTCCAGAAATCCAGCTTCTTCCAATGTCTCTTCCAGCTGTTTGGTCTTATAACTTCTGCTGCAGGATCTCCTTGGGTTGTTTTCCCCTTCCTCCTTGTGTAGTGAACTCTTGCTGATCTTGAGTCTCTGAGGCCCTTCTTCTTCTCCTACACTAGCTGATATAACCCATACCTCCTCATCGCAACAGCACAGTCATCACAGATTTATGCAATTATCTAATACTGATCTTTCCCCCGCATGCTGGAAGCTTTGGAAAGGCAGCGATTGCCTTGAAATTCTTTGCAACCCAAACCCACTTGTAAAAAACCCTTTGAAAACAAATGTCAAAGGCAGAATCCATGGACTTCTGGGCTCATACTTTTGCTCTCTGGGAAGTCATGGGCATGAGCAGACCTGATGAAGGTAAAGACCAGCCTACAGGTACCCTGCTTTGCCAGTCCTACCCCTGCCCCAGGATGGGCATATTCGATACAGCCTGTGTGGGGGCAGAGTCTACACCTTTGTCTCCAAACAGCTCTGCACTTTGGAGGAGCTTCAGGACCACAAGCATCCCAGGAAAAGTGAGGGATGATTCCTAAATTCACATTCCCTGCTGACCTAAGGATTCCAAGGGCTTGCTACTGGGATAGAATATTTTGTTTCATTCTCTTTTATGCCTTCTCTTTCAAAAATATTAATTGTATATATTAATAGTATTCAGTGTAGTACTTTCATATGTGTATACAGTACAGCTTGTTTATAGCCAATCAGTTTTGTCCCACCCCGACCACCCACATCCTTAGCACTCTTCCCAGTGCCTAGAGTCGATGGTCCACATTCAAGACGACTTTGTTATCTCCACATCTGAAACAGGATATGTAGTACCTTTTCTTTCTATCTTTGACTTATTTCTCATGACATTATGTCCCCCCGTTGCATTCATTTTGCTGCAGATTATTTTCTCAATATTTCTTTTCTTCGTTGCTGTGCAAGGTTTTGTCCAAATGAAAGCTGTGACAACAGGAAATGAAGGAGAACAGAATCATTTGTGGAAATTCAGTCTTCAGTATCTTAGGTGCTGAGAACAATAGAAGGGATCCTGTATCAAAAATGTCCCCACAAATGTGCACATATCCAGAAGTGCGATTTTTGTAAGGATGATTGAAATGATAAAAATAATACTCAACAGTGAATTAATCTACTGGTATCCATTTGGGGGCAGCTATTCACCAGGAGTAGAAGGTGCTATTTCTGCCCCCAGTTCCTTCCTCTCTTTCTGGCTCCTCCCTGCTCTCACTGCTTCCTGGCTGCCAGGACTTGAGCAACTTTTCTCCACCATATAGTTCTGTTTTAGAGCCATCCAGCCATGAACTGAAACCTCTGAAGCTCTGAGTCAAGATAAACTTTTTGTCCTTGAAGGTGTGTATGTCAGGTGTTTTGTTGTAGCAACACATAGGCAACCAATACACATCCTAGACCAGATTAAAAACACAGGAGAAAACTCCAGTCTAGGCTGGAATCCTCTTCCTTTGCATAGCTAGGGACAAGGGCATATCATAAGATATGATAGAAGAATGGCCCATGGGGCCCTTACATCAGAGGTTGAGTCAGGAGAGGTCATCACAGAGGGAGATCAACTCAGCAAGGCAGATCCTGTATCACTCAGCAACACTTGTCATCTTTTGGTGTGTGGAGAGTTACTTCTCAGTAGGAACCAATGTGAGGCCAGTTCATGGGCTGTGAACCTGTGCTGAAATTCTCTTGGGTTAGGCAGTCTCAAGACATTGATAAACTTACTAAGAAAAAAGTAGACATTCTAGCAAACTGGCCAACTGGAAGAGGTGTGAGAGTTTGAACCAAATCAATACTAACTTCATCCAGGATTTCCCACATACCAATAACCACTTCCAACTGGCCTGAGGCATTCAGAATGCACATCTTTAGCTGAGGGATCTTCTTCTTCTTTTTTTTTTTTTATCTTCTTTGAAGAATCTGGCCATCAGCTCCAACTTCTGCTTCACTCACCCCCATAGCTTATTAAGGCAAAGATTTGTGTTCCTTCTCTTCTATATCTATGTCACTACTTGAATTCCTGAACCACTGGCATTAAAACATTTATAAGCCACTGAACAGGTAAATTGAAAAAAGGAAAAAGAATTTCCCCAAATTGTGTGTGAGGATGTATGAATTTTCAAGATGGTCTCTGAAAAATTTCTTCTCTAAATGTCAGGCTTTGTTAGTTAAATCTTTTTCAGTTCCCTGCTATCTGAAATAAAAAATTACATTGGAAATATTTTGTGTCACACACACTTTCTTCTTCCACTGACAAGACTGTGCCTCTTCTGACAGGAAGCCACCTGCTGCCTCTGCTCTTGAGCCCATTGAACATTCCTTAGAAAAACTAAATGCTTTCTTTCTGGACCTTCAGTTCATCCTGCTAGGTTAGATGGTGCAGAGTTCACTATAGTCACAAGTTCGCTGACATCAGCTGGCTTCAGTCTTCTTTTTCATCTTGACGTGAAAAGGGGCAGTATACTGTATATACTTAAGTATATACTTAATATACTTAAGTATACTGCCAGTATACTTAATTTCGCCAAAACCTAAATGTTTCCTTAGTCTCAATCATTGATGAGAGAATATCGCTCAAGTTAAGATGTGATTTTAAAAGATGCTTCCATTAAGTGAAACTTTTTAGAATCATGCCCTAAGAGTCTGCATGCTGGATCATCTTGAAAAGCTCCAACTTCATAGTACAGATTTCTTGTCTTATTTCAGAAATGCTGCCAAATCAAGCACAGTGTTATAGTAAAGGCCAGCAAGCCCAGTTCTGCATCACTCCCAACTAAATTCTGATTTTTTTTTTTAACTTGTCTATAGAATTGAATTTTTGAGCTTTTTCTTGTGATCATAGGAGACGAACGATCTATGAGGTCTTTGCTTCCTCATGGCTGGGCCATGGAGCACAGCCCGGAAACTCTCCTGCGGAGTCAAAAGTACTGTGCCAGGAGTGGCTGGACGTGGTGATGACTGAGCCAGTGAACTGCTGACTTATATTTATGAAACCTTGAGAAACTAAACTGTTGCTTACATAATGTTGTTTCCTTAAAAGAGATAACTTTAATTAAAATCACCAATGTTTTACTTTACACCCCTAAATTATAGATGTATGTGGTGTTTGCTAACTCAAAATGTAGGATAAATCATTTCTTGTTAAGTAAATAATGTGTGTGAACTTTGAAAGCTTCCCATGGGTTGATTTTTCTGCTACAATATGGAAATCAATGAAAATATCAATCCTCCACTGCTGTGGTTTGAAAGCGCCTCCCAAACATCCTGTGTTAGAAACCTGATCCCAAAGGAAGTGCTGTTTTGAAGTAAGAGCTAAAGAGAAGTGTTTGGTTCATGGGGACACTGATTTTGTCCTGAGAGCAATTTCGTTACCCTGGGAATCCCACCAGAGGCCACACACCAGTGCTGAGCCTTCTCAGCCCCTGAAACTGTGAGGCAATAAATTTCTTTTCATTATAAAATACCTTGTCTAAGGCATTCTGATATAAGAGCACAAAGATGACTAAGGATTTCCAAGGCAAGGAGCTTCCTGGCAGCAGAAGGTGAACAACAGGTAAGTTCAGTTCATGAAAGAGATTCCTCTGTGTGGGGTTTTGAAGTAGTTTTGCAATGATTATAACCCACAGACAATACTGCTGCTCAACATTAGCTATATCAAAAAGAGACTTATGAAAAACTGTGTGCTGAATTCTTACAGAGGACAGAGTGAGGGAAAGAAGCCGTCGCTACCAGGGTAAGCTTCTAATCAGTGATGGACACACACGGGTGATTTGAGTAGCCGTATGAGATGACATTTTCATGCACAGAAAGATTCTGATGTGAATGGAGAAGAGAGGTGTTGGCATCAAAAAGCAAGAAAAGTAGAGTGAAGTGAAAAAATATATAAATAATGGAAACTTTGAGTAAAGAACTGCATTAGAGCTATTTCTTACGTAGCTAAGAATATAAACATGTATGTGACAGTGTGTGAATTGGAAGTTAAATAAAACTGATTTCAAATCAACAAAGTCATTTTGTGATGTCACTGTTAGTTTCTGTAGGGACTGGATAAAGCTGGAAATACTTCGGTACTGAGAAAACCATCTTGCCTGAGACAGTTCCAGTCATTACTCACTAGGAAACCCCGTGTCTCATGACACTAACTTTCTCAAAAGTATAAATAAATGCCCCTACTGTAGTTGTTCAGTTCCTCTTCTCCAATCAGGAGCAAGGACTCCGCCTGACCTCAGCTTTGTCTGTTCTTCATCCCCTGTCCATTCCCCCAACCTAGGCCCATCAAGAACTGCATGAGTTCTGGCAAGTTTCCTGGGGTTTCATTAGTTTCCAGGTTGCCCTACAAAGTACCACCAGCTGGAAAGCTGCAGACAGAATAAAGTTATGCTCACAGTTCTGGAAGATAGAAATACAAAATCAAGTTGGGAGAAGCTCATGCCCTCGCCCCCAGAAAGCATTAAGGGAATCCTCCCTTAGGACTCACTGGCTTCCCTGAAAGTTGTGTGTTCACAACTCCCTGCACTTGGCATGCCTTATCTTGTGCTGCATTTCCTTAGTAACATCCACCTCTGTCACCATGTACTGCTTTCCAGATCAAGGGCCTCCCTCCTGCAGCTTGACATAGTCCTAACTAGTTCCATCTGCATTGGCCTTGTTTACAAATGAGCTTGCATTCTAAGGTGCCAGGGTTTAGGACTTCAGCATATCTTTTTGAAGGACATAATTCAATTCAAAAAATTCTCATGCCTAGTAAAGTAATGATGGAAACCCGTTATGTTCATTTGTTAATGCAAGAGAATATTGGTACCAATACAGAGATCCCTTCAAGGTACTGAAGCTTTCTTGTTGCCTATGTAAAAGAACAACAGAACAACAGAATCAGTACCACTTTCATCATGGTAAATATTTTACTTGTACTTTAGAGTCCATATTTGCTTTTATTTGCCTGCTGGTAAGGTGAATTTTTACCCTAGAGCCACAGAAATCTAGTAGAACAATGGAGAAGTAGGTGTTGCAGAAATATAATTAAAAATAAAATCAGCTGACCCCGAAAAAAACGCTCTTCACAAAAGCAGAAAACAAACCAAAACAATTTTATTAATGAATAAGCACTGATTCAGAATGTGATGTGTATCACAGATAAGCAGCTAAACTGATTATAAAAAGAGAAATAATTTCACACTTTTATACAGCCCAGCAGATGCAACCCATTCCGTACATGTTCTCAAGTTAAACAGTAATTAGTCCTCAAGTAAGAGGACTTGACAGCACCATTTGTCACGTGCAGTACATTCTAAATACACTTGGTAATTGGTGTGGCCATCTGTGCTAGATAATTAGCTTTCCCCAAAGGAAAAATAAACTTCTATCATCTTTCTGATAAAAGGTAGTTTCGGAGCAAGGCACCCACCAATGTTAAGCTCCAGTCCTCCCAGAGAAACTGGGAGATGGGAATGCTATCTTTGATGATTACATTTCAAAAAGATGGACCCAAGGCCCTTCAGAAAGGCATTCCTGGCTACAAAGCCATCTAGAGGTTTATTTAACCTTTAAGAAGATTTAAAAACACTTCAAAGAGATAAAGCACACCTGTAAAGTTTTGTTAAGTAAATGCTCTAAGAAAAAATGTGAGAGTAATTCTTTCCACTTATTTTCCACAGGGAAAATTAAGGCTCTTGCTTTTCAGTGGCCTTGGCCTTTCCAGGGTGCTATCCAGAGGGATACTCGGTCAGCCCTTGCCTGGGCCATGAGAGGTACAGTCCAAGTTTCCTGGCACCTGAGCAGTTGTGTTGTGAGATTTTCTTTGGAATTTAATTTTGCATACTGATTTTTTTAACCAAACTATCTTCTGGAGATGCATCTTTCTTCTTAGAAAGAATAGTGTAAAATATATGTGAATTAGTGCAGTGACAAATCTGTAGGTTCACAAATATGAGTTTCCAGACTTGTCATCTTAGAAAGCAACAGCCCCATTAACCTGCTGAGAAGGAGCTTCAAGGGCCACTGTCTCCTGGGGCGGGTTCTGTAGTCTCCATAAAGTCCTGGGTGGAAAAGGACTCAGAATTTTCCAGTGAGTAGCTTGTTTTCTCTGAGCTGGAGTTCAGGAATCATGGTCATTCATGAGGGACTGATGTCAGGGCAGTGACCACAAATCATCATGGCTGCAATAGAATAGCTCTCTGGTCAGTATCCCAGCACCGCCACCGTGGCTCAGACACTCTTCTCAGTGCACTCATGAATTCTTCATGGAATCTTATGTTTCACCTGTTGTTTTGAAAGTTTGAATGTATGCTTCCAATAGAAACCTTCTGACCCACTTTCTTCATCTGATTTTTACTCTAAAGCAAAAGTGACCTATTAGTATTTGGAAACTCCCTCATATGATCTGTCAGAAACAGTCAAAGAACTCACTTTCCTGAGTACAGCTACCAAGCCAGTGTCAAAAAGGGCTTGAATTAAATATTTGAATGTGAGAATCCCATCTTTATGTAAACCTCTGATTTATCCACTGACTGACAGCAATCATTTTGTGTAATGTGCATCTCAAGTTTGAAAACTCTCTTTAAATTAGCTATTAAACAGAAGTCTCATTATTTTGAATGACATTTACTTATGTAAAACAAACACCACAAAACTGACTTTAATGATGTATTGTCATGACTACTGGTACAGGCATGACAATTTACTTAAATGTTTTAAAATGATTATACTCTTTTCTTTAGTTGAATGTGCTTTCACAAAAACTGGTGATGACAGAACTTTAGTGAGGTTAAGGATATGGTTAAATCCATCTTCCTATTCTATGTGTAACAGAGTTATCATGAAATTAGAATTCAGTAGGAATCCCTGGCAGGTACTGTAATATAAATTGAATGTTGCTGCATTGTTGTACTTAGGAATGTCTCATTTGTTGAGATTTTCCCTCGTTCAATCCAACATATTTTCACTGAAAGATCGTGACCTATGCAATTAAAATCATCTGCTATTGTGGTCCACATTGCAGCAGTAATTTTCTGTAGAGAAAAGCTGAGTGAAAGAGCCACAGACAGAATCACAGCGGCATTTCCGGTGTAGGACAGACAGTAATCACCTCAGCTATGTTCTATTTCTTGAGTCAATTTTCCAAAATGTAATGTTAAATAAAAATGGGTAAAGAATGTTCAAATTATGGTAATAACTATAACTATGTCAGCACGTTTCCAGAGTTAAGTGAGGAATTAAAATGAGCCAAATATTTAGTTCATGATGGTGAATTCATGCCTTTATCAGCTGTAATAGATGTGATGATTTAAAATCTGAGATTGGCTAGTACTGACGATGGCCCCTCACAACACTATTGAAAAATGATATAAAAATAGAAAACAAAGAATTTTTTAGATAAATGGAAGCCAGTGATTCATTAAATTAATAACATAAACATCACCAATTCCAAACTTAAAAAAAAGAAAAAATCCACTATTCGTTTGGTCATACTCACGGAAGATACCAGTAAGATGAAATGAGTAGAAGTAAAGCTCTCAAAACATGTTCAAAAAATCAGTTTGCTGCCCACGTATTTGATTTATGGGTCTTATTTCACATCATTACAAACACCATTAATGTTTATTAAACTAGTCAATACTTCTTGAAAAGGACAATTAATATTAACTGCTTATTAAAGAGACTTCAATACTACTCAGCTTACACAATCAAGTGGCCTTTACCTCTAACATAAAGATTTTTAAATGGGAAGAGTGTTTACTATCAACTTTTTCTTGGTAAAATTTTGAAAGCCTCTCCCTTTTGCAGCACAAGCCTGTTCTTTCCATCTTGTCTCCCAACTCGACACATTACCACAAGTGATCTTTTTACTTTTAATTCTTTTCATGTCTTTCATTTTTATTTTGGTAGCAGTTTTAAGTATTTAATACATTCATTATTTAATAGAGTAGCAAGATATGTGATATAGTCATTATTAAAAGGGTAAAAACTTCTTAAATTTAAATTTGATAAAGCTTAAAATATAAGCTTTTACCTCCTGTACACTAATTTCATATAAGAATCACTTTATCTTTTCAAAGGAAGGTAAGAAACTTAAAATATCATTCAAATTTCCCATTATTTTCTTCCATGTGTTCAACTTTATGTAATATTTTTCTTTGTGTCCTTTGTTATCATTTTCAGTATATTTCACAAAATGAAATTCATTACTGTTAAAACCAGCCATAGTAGGGTTCTCACTCACGTGGGCAAAATGAAGAACACTTAATAGCTGACAGATCGCGCTGAGTATCCCAGCTCTGGCAGCAGAGGACATCACCTGCCTGTTGGTGCCCCAGACAGCAGTGGCCAGTGCAGCAGGCTGCTTCAAGGTTTAATTGCTGTGCTCAGACCTATTTATTACAGAACAGATGTCAGCAACAATATAAAGAAAAAATGCCACTTTCATCCACTGTCGTGAAAATAAAACTCTCATGAAAAGTAAGGAAAGAAACCCATTAGTGTTGCTGTTATAACCCCATAGAATATATTATATTCTATTAAAACATAGAATTTCAGAAATAAAGTCATAGGAAGGGAAATTTAGAAGGAAGGTAAGGAGACAGAGAGAGAGAGAGAGAAGTAGAAATGAAGAATGGGTGGGAAGGAGAGAAAGAGGGAGGAAATACTGGATTTTTGTCTATGATTAAAATGACCTCTGGAGAAACAAAATATAAAGCATTTTGTATTAAATTTAGTGACACTTCTTTTACTACATATTGTCAAAATGTTAACATATTAAGCAAACAAAATCAATGAGGGAGTTCACAACACAATGAAAAAGTAAACAGTAGCATAATAAGTGGCTTTTCCCCTCAACTTGAGGATATTAAGTGCTTGGTCTTGATGACAACAGATTCATGTCACTCATAACATGACCTTATGTCAGGGACAAAATTCAAAGAGCACTAGGAATTTACCCAAGTCAGGGAGTAACTGCAACTGAACAGAACACCACATCCAGCCTATTAGAACATACCCAGCCTCTGCTGCTTAGTGTACTCCTGCTTTGACATTTTTGAATTGCTGAGGTCTTCACTTTTCTAATCCTATAAACTTTCTAGTAACATAACGAGGCAGTAGACACCAGATGTCTCCTTGTTTAACCCTCCCACTTCACAGAGCCACACACTAAGAGAATGCAGCACTTTTTATGAGTAAGGCTCACAATGTGATAGTTCAATAATGTGAAATTGTTACTGAAAATGTTAAGTAGATCAGACACCATACTGTCTAAAACTAATTTCTGTATATTTACCATGAAAATGAGCTACACAATGTTAGAATTTTTTCTGATTTGTGTTACTGAATTTTCATTGCCATTTTGTCCTTAAAAGCAGGGATAAACTGAAAATGTTATGTTAACTTTCATCTCAACTTTGTGGGCAGCTTCCCAGGTGTAGAACAGCTCACCATAAAGGAGTTATTCCTTGACTGCTATATGTATGCTTCCAGATTACTCTGAGGACAAAAGTTCATTAAAGGATAAATGAATGAATAAATATAAAAAGTATCTATCAGATTAATGTAAGAGGAGAGAATAGTTTTAATGTTTAACACATTTAATGAAGTTTGGGATATCATAGACCTATTTTATATTATCTTTTTATAGAGTAGTAGATGTGAATCTTTCAACATTCAGTGATACAGTACAAAACAAAGCAGAAACTTAAAGTCCCTGTATTATTATTCATCAAATTCTTGTCCCTGCCCCAAAATAACTGTCAAGAACAACCTAAAGAAGGAAAGCTGTATTTCAGCTCATGGTTTCAGAGGTTTAATACCATGGTTAGCCAGCTCCATTGCTTGGAGTCTGAGGTGAAGTAGAACCATCAAAGCGGAAGTGGGCAGCAGAGGGAAACTGCTCATCTCATGGCAACCAGAAAGCAGAGATAAAAGGAAAGAGCCAGAGAGGAAGGGGCCAGGGATGAAGTAGAGTCTCTGCGGTCGTTTCTCCCCAACATACTCTCTTCAACAAGGCCCCACCTCCTACATTCGGTCACCTCCCAGTGATGTCATCAAATTGCAGCACCATCCATGGATGGATCCATGGGCTAGAGCATTCCTGATCCAATCACTTTCACAAGGTGACCTCTGAAGAATATTTTAGATCTCAACCACGATTCCCCATCACACATTCTCTTTTCTTCAAAAGCAAAGCATGACAGTTCAGATTTTGTTCTTACATGTTAGAATTTTTCCATAGATACATTATAGAGACTAACTATTGTATCTTTGTATAAGGACAGAGATAATTTTTAACAAAAACGTAGATAACATACTCTCTAGCTTACACTTTTATCTTGATGTTATTTATAATCTCATTAATTTGAATCTAAAACTGTTATTGAGACACGATTTCTAGGGAGCTGTCACTGAGAGTTGCACGTATACACCCAGGTCTCAGGCATTCTCCTCTCTCTGGAGGGCCAGCTGACTCAGAGAGCTTGGTAAGGATTGGCTAGCCTCTGCCCCACTTCCAATTCTACACTTTGGCCATCCAGAAAGTGGTATTCCCAGAAGTTAGTAAAAGGCAAAGAGATAAAGAATACCCTAGTTAGTCACTTAACTAACACCCTAGTGATTAATTGGGGTATTCTTTACTGCTTTGAGCTTAAACCATGAGTCTTCTGTTTACCACAGTTCTGTGCTGGATTATTTATTATCCAGATGTGAAGAATATGATACCATTATTCTCTTCTTTCCCATGTGTCCAGACTTTACTGTAGAGTAGGTGAGGAGGAGAGAGAAGAAATACTTGACAGGGCAGGATCAGACTGAATAACAGTATCAGATTCGACAAGACCGTTACCTGACGTTGCCATCAACCCCACGAGCAGCCTAAGGAAGATGCCAAGTGAGTGGCCTCCACATGGTCATTTATTCCCCCGGCAAACCCCTTTCTGGTAGAAGCAGTGAACAGTTAGGCACATCAGTTCCTTCAGTCAGCTGCAGCAAAGCCTGACTTACTGAGCTCCCACTGCAACATCGCTGCGTCAGTCTTGGCCTTCCTCCATTTTGAAAATGTTTGTTTTGTTATTATTTGAAAATTAACCTATAGACAATTTTATGTATATATATATATATTTTCCCCCCCTTGGGAAATAATTCCCTACAGTCCTTGGATGTAAACAGAGGTATCCACTAAGGTTTGTTAAAATTTTCTGACAGTCCTTAAAGTCACAAATAAAAATAAACCTAGATTTTAAAAAAATTCTGAAGTAAAAAATAAAACAATTATACGTATAGACATTTGTCTGTGGGTAGACAAAGAGATTGAATTCTTTCTATTCTGACAAAAAAGATTTTTAAATTATCATCATGAGCAATTGTTCATTATAATTCTTGCTTATTTTAAAAGAAAAGGCATTTGATCTTCCCTCTTAACGCTCCCGGGAGAGCAAAACCTGACGAGGAAAAGCAGCAGAGACCAGAACTAGCAACCGGAAGTGGTGGTTGAAGCCGTGGGACCTCCTGCTGATGGCTAATGTGTGCCTCATGCTTCTGTCTGTCAACAGACTGGACGAGGTTTCAAGGCAAGGAAGAGCGTTTGCTTTCTCCAAAATCCATCCAGAGAGTTATGGTGCCATCTCCATGAGAGATCTTGTGACTGGCACATTTCCTAAACCTGCATTCCTTTTTCCCACGATCACATATGAATTAATAAAATCCTTCACAGGCAAGTACACCATAGACACAATAGTCAGAGAGACCTGCTGGGCCATTTATTGTAAACTCTACCTGGAAAGAACCATACGAAAATGAAATTGTAGGGCTAAGTCCCCATGGGTGGTCTCACAGAATTTTTCTCCAATCAATTGGAAATTTGGATTTATTCAGACCTTGCAGATCTCTGAACACAATAATGCTCATTCCACTTAGTGACCATAATACATGGAAAGAGGGCCAGGAAGAATACATGGAAAGAGGGCCAGGAAACAATGGAACAGGGGGAAAACTGGGCAGCATCTCTCCTGTGGTGATTGTTCATGTTTAGCGTTCTTGAGTCCTTAATCTTCCCACTAGAGCTCCAGAGAGAATGCAGATCTGATGGCTACAGTCACATGGATAAATACATTCCCTCCGCCAGGAAGCCCACCTGCTCCCACCCCAGACAGACTGCAGGTGGAAAAGAAGAATCATGCATTCTCTCCCACCTCCTGGACGCCCTGCTCCTCTCCGCCTCTGACTCTGTGCCCAGTACCTGCTCCATTTAGACCTCTTCTGCTGGGCTGCTGCTCCCCCAAGAGGCTCACCTATAGTGAGTTCTACAGTGCAGAACTGGTTCTCCTGCTCCATTTCACTCTCTGTCCTTTGGGCTCTAACATTTTATATTACTTTTTCTTCTAACAAACAGACATATATTTATAATATAGCATAAGAACAATACAAGCAATACTGAATTACAGACAAAGTGGTAGGAAATTAACAATGGTGGTTGTATTGCATATTGATATCTTCAAAGTGATTTCTCAGGAAAACAAATAGAGACATGCAAAATTGATCAACTAATTAATCATTAACTGATCCTTTCAGTAAAGTGATGGAAGTCAGTAGCACAACTATGTTAGCTATCCTGTTTATACATATACACATAATTTCTGCTTTCTTTTCTCTTTTCCCTCATCCCTATTGCTGTTTACTTTTAAGCAGTTTCCTTTCATTTCACAATGTCTATCATACTCTTAATTTTTATTCACTCTTTCAGGTTCTTATACTAGTGAGACAATACATTTCTTATCCATGGAGATCTGATTTATTTCACTTGCAGGTATGGTCTCTAGTTGTGACCATTCACTTGTAAAAGCCTGGAATTTATCTTTCTTTATATCTGAATAATAGTCCATTATATAAAAATACCATAATTCTTTTATCCATTCTTCAGCGGATGGATATTTGGGTTGCTTCCACAATTTAGCTATGACAAATTGCACTGCTATAATCATGGGAGCACATATATCCCTGTGATATGATGTTTTCAGTTCTTCTGCAAAAATACCAAGAAGGGAAGTAGCTGGATTAAATGGAACCGATGAATTTAAATGGAATTCCTCATTTGCCAAGGAATCTCCAAACTGATTTCCCCAGTCTGCATTCCCACCAGCAGTGGAAAAGTTTTCTTATTTCTCCACAGCCTCACCAGCAGTTTTTATTGATTGATTTCTTAATGATAGCCATTCTTACTGGGGTGAGATGAAATCTCAATGTTGTTTTAATTTGCATTTCTCAAATGACTAATGGTGCTGAACACTTTCTCATGTATCTGTTTGCCATTTGTATTTCTTTATCTGAGAAATGTGCTTCATTTCAGATGGGCATTTCTGCATTGGGTCTTTGAATTTTGAGGCGGTGCTGAAGATTTTTAATTCTTTATATGTTTTAGATAGAAGACCTTTGTCCAAGGGACAGTCAGCTCAAATTTTTCCACAATTTGTAGGTTTTCTTTTCACTCTATTGGTGATTTCTTTCAATGTGCAGAAACTTCAGTAGGATGAGATCCCAGGTGTTGATTCTTTGAAGATTTTCCATGTGGTTTGCCTTCATGACCTCTCTGCCTACCCCTATGTCTTTGAGGATTTTACCTACTTTCTCTTCCAATAGGTTTAGTGTTTCTGTTTTAATATTGAGATCTGTGATCCATTTTGACTTGAATTTAGTGCATGGTGTTCAGTCTTTTGGTAGGTGGCAAGCCAATTTTTCCAGCACCAGTTATTGAAGAGTCTATCTTCCTTCGAGTGAGTCTGTTGGCCCCTTTGTCAAGGATTAGATGGCTGAGTGTGTTTGTGGTTGTGTCTGTTTCTTCCAGTCTGTTCCATTTATCCTATGGTTGATTTTTTAGCCAGTACAATGTTGATTTTATTACAGTATCTTTGTAGTATAATTTCAGGTCAGGGATTGTGATTCTACCTGACTTGTCTTTGTCACCCAGGATTACTTTTGTTATTTTGGGTCTCTTCTGGTTCCAGATGAATTTAATGAATATTTCTCTAGATCTGTGAAGTATGCTAATGCTAGTTTAATGGGAATTGCATTGAATCTGTACAACAGTTTTGGTGGTATGGCCATTTTCTCAATGTTGGTTCTTCCTATCCATGAGCAAGGAATATTTTTCCATTTACTGAAATCCTCTTTGATCTCTTTTTTCAGAGTACTGTAGTTTTCATTCAGTAGATCTTGTACTTCTTTTGTTTGATTCCTAAATATTTCAATTTCTTGGACGCTATTGTAAAAGGTGTGGTTTCCTTAATTTCTCTCTCAGTCTGTTTGTTGTTTGTGTATAGGAATGCTATTGATTTTTGGGAGTTGACTTTGTGCCCAGCTACACCGCTTAATGTGTTGATTAATTCAAGGAGTCTTCTTGAGTTTTTGTAGTCTTCCATGTAAATTATCATGTCATGTGCAAATAGTAATAATTTTACTTCTTCCTTTCCTATCCTTATTACCTTTATTTCTCTCTCTTGTCTAATTGCTCTGACTAATGCCTCCAGAACAATGTTGAACAGGGGTGGTGACAGTGGACATCCTTGTCCTGTTCCTGATTTTAAAGTAAAAACTTTCAGTTTTTGTCCATTTAGTATCATGTTGGCTGTTGGTTTGTCATAGATGGCTTTGATCAGATTGAGATAAAGACCATCTATTCCTATTTTCTGTACAGTTTTTAATCATGAATGTGTGTTGGACTATGTCAAAAGCTTTTTCTGCATCTATAGAGATGATCATGAGGTTTTCGTCTTTGATTCTATTCATATAGTGTATAACATTTACTGATTTGTGAATATTGAGCCATCCTTGCATTCCTGGAATGAATCCAACTTGGTCATGGTGTATTATTTTCTTTATAATTTTCTTCATTCCATTTGCTAGTATTTTACTGAGTATATATCTATTTTATTTGCATGTATGTTCATTAGGGAAATTGGTCTGTAGTTCTCTTTCTTGGTTGGGTCTTTCTCAGGTTTTGCCTGAGTATAATACTTCCTCTGGACATGAGTTAGGAGAATTGCTTCCTTTTCAATTTCATTGAAGAGTTTGAGGAATGTTGGTATTAAATCTTCTCTGAATTTCTTGTAAAATTCTGCTGTCAATACATCAGGGCCTGGGCTTTTCTTGTCAGTATGTTTTTAATCACAGTTTTAATCTCATTAATTGTCATTGGGTTATTCAGGATTTTTATAACTTCTTGATTCAACTTTGGTAATTTGTACATGTCTAGGAATCTGTCCATTTCTTCTGAGTTTTCTATGCTATGAGAATAAAGATTCTCAAAGAAGGTTTTAATAATCTTTTGAATTTCTGTAGGATATGTGGTGATTTCCTCCTTTTCATTCCTTATTGCATGAATTTGAGTTCTTTCCTTTTTTGATAAGGTTGGCTAGGGGTTTATCAATTTTACTTATTCTTTCAAAGAATCATCTCCTTGATTCATTTATTTTTTTGTAGTGTTTTCTTCATCTCAATTGCATTAATTTCTGCCCTGATCTTTATATTCCTCCCTTCTTTGGGCTTTGCACTTGACTTGCTTTTCTTTTTCTCAAAGTTTGAAGTGCAGCTTTAAGCTATTTATTCTTTTGCGGTTTTCCTTATGTGTGAATTCACTGCTGTGAGTTTCCCTCTGAGGACTGCTTTCATTGCATCCCACAGGCTCTGGTAAGTTGTATGTACATTTTTGTTTGTTTGTAAGTATTTTTTAATTTCTTCTTTAATTACTTCTGTGACCCCTTGGTTGTTCAGGAAGTTTTTATTTAATTTCCAAGTGTTTATGGAGTTTTTGTAGTTCCTTTTGTCATTAGTTTCCAATTTCAAGCACTGGTCAGATAATATGCATGGGATAATTTCAATTCTTTTTCATATAGGTAGGTATGCTCCATGGGCACTAATGTGGTCTATTTTAGAGAAAGTCCTATGTGCAGCTGAGAAGAATGTGTATTCTGTTGGGGTGGAACACTCTGTATACATCTACTAAGTCCATTTATTCACAGATTTGGTTCAGATCTGTTATTTCTTTGCTGCTTTTTTGTTTAGTTGACCTGTCTCTTTGTGTCAACAGAGTGTTGAGGTCCCTTATTACAATAATGTTATAAATTATTTGGTTTTTCATGTCTGTTAAGATTTGCCTTGCATAGTTCGGGGCTCCAATATTTGGTGTATATATGTTTATGATTGTTACCTCATCCCCTTGCGTGTTCCCCCTAACAAGTATATAGTGACCTTGTTTATCTGTTTTGATTGTTCTCTGTGTGAAGTTTACATTGTCTGCAAACATAATAGCTACATCTGCTCTTTTCTGGGCTCCTGTTGCATGGAGAATTGTCCATCTTTGGAATTTTAGTCTATGGATTTCTTTTTGAGTAAAATGGGTTTCCTGTATACAGTATATCGTTGGATTTTGTTTCTTAATCCACTCTGCCAGTCTGTTTCTTTTGACTGGTGAATTGAGGCCATTTACATTAATGATTATAACTGATATGTGTTGACTTATCATTGTCATGTTATTTACTTGCTGTTGGTTTCCTACTTTTTTCTGCCTGCTTAATTGCTTACTCTGCTTGAGCATTCTTTTCTACTGTTGTTCTTGAAACTGTGGTTATTTTTTCCTCTGCCTAGAATATCTTTTAGTACTCCTTCTAAAGATGGTTTGGAATTCATGAAATTCTTCAGTTGCTCTTTGTCATGGAAAAAATTTATTTCTCTGTTAGATTTGAAGCATAGTTTGGCAGGATACATCAGTCTTGGTTGGAAGCTGTTTTGTCTCAGGACATGTAATACTTTGCTCGATGCTCTTCCCAATTGCATTGTTTGTGTTGAGTAGTCTGCTGTGATTCTGATGGGCTTTCTTTTATAGGTGATCTGTTTCTTTTCTCTAGCAGCTTTTCATATTCTATTCATTGGCTGGAAATCTGGGATCTTGATTATTATATGTCTGGATGTAGTTTTATTTCAGTTATGAGTAGTTGGAGTTCTATATGCCCCATTTGGCTGTATCTCAGATTCTGTTTCCATGCTTGGGAAATTTTCTGCTTTATTTCTGCAAATATTCTTTTTATGTCATTTATTTTGCCTCCTGCTGTTTAATGGACTCCTATTAGTCTTACATTATTTCTCTTTGCCTCATCTTGCAGCTGTTGAATTGATTTTTCCTGGTTTCTTGTTGATTTTAAGAAATCCTTTCTTTCAAGATCACTAGCTGCCATGCTGTCTTCAAGATCTGAAAGTCTATCTTCGGCTTCATTCAAGTGGTTTTGCCTGATTTCTATGGAAGTTTTAATTTCCGTGAAATCTCTTTGAGTCTGTTTCAAGCATTCTAGTTCATTCCTATGTTGTTCGTTTAACAATTCCATGAGTTGCTATGCTCATTTATGTGTGTGTGTGTATATATGTGTGTGTGTGTGTGTGTGTGTGTGTGTGTGTGTATGTATATTACTTCTTTAGATGTGCTGAGCAATTCTTCCATTATTATTGTCAATTCATTTTTTGACTGAGAGATTATTTCTGATCTGATGTATTCTATGGCCTGATGGAGTTGTTTCTTTACTTCCATTGCAATCATTTCAGCAATTTCAGGTGTGTTTTTACCAAATTCTCCTATACTGATGTCTTCTGGGCTTGTTCTGAGTGAGGCAGAGTTTTGAGATTGTGTTTTAGTCCTTCGTCTTGTCATGTTTGATGCTGGAGTCAGAATGCTTCATCTCTCTCTTCTCTGGCAGCTCAGCAAAGATTGCTAGTGTCCCTAGCTTTCCTGGCAGCCAGGCTTGCCCCTCAGGGTCCACTGAGATGTGCTGTTTATTCTGGGGTCTTCTGGTAGATGGTGAAGTATACCTAGTGCTCCCAGGTCTCAGACATGAGCTGTGATGTCAGCTGATGGTAGACCATCTTATCTAGTGGCCCTTCATAGCCATAGTACGATCCAGAAGCATACTGCACTGGCGGCACAATCACGGACCAGTGGTCCTATGTCCCCAGGCAGGTCTGGGCACAGGGATAGCCCAGACATGAATTGAAGGGTCCACAGTGCATGGACCACCTGCTTCCAGATGTCTCCAGGCCGCTCAAGGCATGCACAGAAGCCAGGTGTGGGCTCCATTGTTGGTGATCATGGACTGCCTGTTTCTGTGACCTCCAGGAGATCAGGGCATGAGTAAAACCCTAATGCGAACCATGGTGCCAGCAGCTCAGGCTGCGCGCGGGGGGGAGGGGTTGCTGAACACAAACCCCAGTGTTAGCAGTTTGTGTGCCTTCTCAGTCAAAATCTCCTGTCTACACTGGGTGCATGGAGGTTGAAGATTTCTAATATATTATAGAAAATTTTAAAATAAATATTCTTATAGTCTTTTCACAAAACATACATGCATGCACACTCAGACACACAATGGAATTCTCAAATATGTCAACAGAAGAATCTGTGTGAGGGTCAGAGATAGTGTTAGGGGTCAATATATCTAGTCTATTATAAAAACCAAGTCATATGATCAAAGATGTATCTAGATGTTGCTGTAATAACACTGGAACACATGTAGATGGTTAGCACCTAAAGTTAGGAACCTGGAAGAAGATGATAGGGGCTACCTCAAAAACAAGGGTGTTCTTTATTCAGCTGGTGAAGGTCCCTAGAATGCTTGAAACAGAGTCAAAGAGATTTCCTGACAGTCCTTCCAGTTGGAAGCTATGTGCCCTCATTCCCTGGTTTGGCGCATTTCCTGAGCCTGTTCTTGGCCGAGCAACATGTGAAGCAGAGGAGTGATCTGAATAGAAGTGGTCTTTGCTTCTAGCAGCCCAGGGAAGCTGGAATGCAGTGTCATGGAGGCAGCAACATACACACGCTACACTGGAGTAAGTGCATATTCCAATTTCACTAAGGTGGTGAGCTGGCACTGTTTGCTCCAAGGCCAGGCAGGAAAATGACAGACAGCATCAGTCATATCCAGAACAGTATACAGCCTTCTCATAAATCTACAGAAATGAATTTCATTGACACCAATGTGATTCTTCCTCTAATTCCTGCAGACAGTAGGGACTTTCCTACAGAACCTGTGACCATGTTTGAGTCATTGAGAATTTGAGACACTTCTCCTTATTGCCTTAGGAGAGCTGACGCTGCATGCCATGCCAACCAGTAAAGGCATTTCCATGACACATCCAGGTATGAGTAAGTGAAATTCATGATAAAATTCTAGACCTTCAGCAATGGCAGCTTGTGTAATTGGCTTAAAAGAATGTGACCAAGTTTAACTTATGCCTTGAAGTGTTTTTGTGTAATAGTACTAAGGGGTATAATTTGAGTTACCATGGACTGTTTGTATTTGTGGTTTTTGTACCATTTTGTAAATAATTTACTTGAAGCTGTTCTAATCTAATCCTTATTTTTAAGAAAATGTATGTTGGACACAAGCTTAATTTTTTCTCTCTCCCAAGATTGTTTTCCATTTTCCAAATTTCCAAATCTTATGCTTCCTGTGCTTCCTCACAAGTCTACCTCTTTATGAGTTTATCTCTTTTTTGTAGCAGTTAAAAGAGTTTGCCATGGCCACAAATGACATTACCCAGACCCTAGGATTATTGAAAAAGCTCAGGAAGTCCAGTTTAATCTGAACTGCAGATAAATGAGGGTTTTAGTATTAACATGTCCCAAATGCTGCATGAGACATACATGAAAAATTAAATATTTTGATTTGAAATTCAAGTTAAATGAAAGTCCTGTACTTGTTTTTCCTAGATTTGACCCCTGTACCAAAGCCTCGGGTCATTCAGTTCTGTAAATGGCATTCCAGCCGTCACAAATGACAGCTTTACCACACTTCACAAAGTAGGGTTGTAAGATTTGCAGCTGTGTAAGTAGATACTGATTGCTACCAACAGAAAATGTAGACTCACATTAGGAAAATTTCAGAGCACATTTCAAGCTTTTGCTAGAGTGTGGAGAAGGATATGATTACCCTATGTGTACTTCTAGCTATAGAATATATTACACTATTTTGACTTCTCATCATAAATTCTATCAAACCTATGTATTATTTTATTATATAACTTTTATACATTATGTATGATTTAAGGTCTTTCCAGGTCAGCACAAAAATATGAGTAGTAATTTATCAATACTTATTTAATTTTTCACATGCGTAGTATACAGTTTATCCCACACCCATTTACACTTCATAATTTAGTATTTCACAACTGTTAAGTGCTATAAAGTGGAAAATGCTTAAATTTTTTCTCTTTTAATCATGTAATGGCAAAAATATTTATGGATTTATGATGACTAGTTTAGTTAAATTATCTTTGTGAACTTTACTGCTGACTGACATTTAGTTTGTGAAATAATATCTCATTTACATATTAAATATGATGAGCCTATAACATGTACAGTGCTTGATTTGGCAACACATATACTGACACATGTATACAATTTGCTAAAAATCATAAACAATATAATAAATACAATGTCATACTTATTTGTACATATTGTATTCTAACTATAGTTATTAGCAATATAAAAATTTTGTAACAATTATAAAACCAACATTTTTCTTATTTAGGGAAAATTTACTGCAGGAGGCATTTTCCACATGCGTAGTGCTTCTATGAACAAAGCCATATCAAATGAATGGGTATCAGCACAGCCTCAGTGACTGGGTTCAAAAGGATCAAATAAATCAGTCTTTCAAAAATAATAATGTGGACCTAGTTTCATTTTATTTCTATTGGTAGGATTTTTCTACTATTTGTAATATATCAAGAGCAGGAAATTATTTTCACATTGAGGTTATTCACATGATTAATTAAATCTGTATCCAAATGCATTTTAGAAAAGTACTCTCAATTTATTGAAAATGTCAATATCCAGCACCATTTCTTGTGGCTTGCTGTGTTAGAACTGCTGTAAGAAATAACTAGAAAAGTATTGCAAGCTTACAAGGGCAGCAATTTCTGAACTGTTGAATTGTAGCCATTGAATAGAGTCTCAGATGCTGGAGGAGGTTTGCAGCAAGTCCATTTCGCTGTAACTTGTCTTATGAATACTTAGCTTTTCTCATTTCAGCTATTAAATTTAAACTTTTCATTTCTGAACTTATTCTATAATATATTAAGATCATTGCTGAGAGATCAAAAAGATCTGATCATCAGAGGTATAAAAAACGCTGCAAGAGCAATGTATTTTTATATAATATAAGATTTCACTTTTACTTTTCTTCTATGGAAAAGAATGAATCCAAAACCTACTCAAACAAAATTAATAGAACATCATTTTGTCCCAAGTATTCTCAAGGTCCTAAGGAACCCTGTTCACTTTTGGTCACTGTTCTGAATATTAACCAGGTAAAGCACGGACTTGAAATATCACAGAAGAAAATAAAACTAAACACACAAGCCATAAGCTCAATGGCCAGAATTGTGAAAACTAATGGCCGGGCAGGTTGAATTTGTTTACATTGTAACATGGATATTATAAAGGCATAATTGCTAATCCTCTTAATGGTTTGTTTACATCTAATGATTTTGTTGTGGATTTCCAGGTTCCTTGATACTTGAAGTGTTGGTGGAGGAGAGGACCTGGGTTCATCTGTGTCCTATTCACCTGCAACAACACATGAATTCTCTGTTGATGGAACTATGCAAGGTGTTTATGGTCAGGATGACCTTCAACTCCTGAATCTTTTCCGCTTCTCTCAGAAGTCCATGGAGGACATAGCTTGTCAGGGAACATAGGTCGTCTCACTAAAACAATTCCCCTGTTCCGGAGACATCTCCTGTGACACTAGACTGGACCACGATGGTAATAAATGTGCCCAGGGTGGAGGTAGCCCAGTGAAGATGGAGCTGCTTCTTTTCCACCTTTGCTAGTAGATTGGACCCTTCAACTGTGATTTCCCTACCAGCTGTGATGGTGGTAGACAGCCCATCCTAAGCACAAGAGCCAACGGAGAACGTTCCTAGTGGTCAAAGCTGCAAAACCTGAGCAGCAAAATAGTATTTATTTACAATGCTATATATAAAGTTTGTATCATATATCTCTACTGAGAAAACAAATAAGTGGGGGAGAAGAAACAAATCTCTTGTTTTGTCATTGTGTGTGTGTGTGTGTATGTGTGTATGTGTGCACACATGCACGTGCAAAGGAAATTCAAGTACCTCAGAGAAGTGATGCTTAACTACCCACAGCTTGGGCTGTACATGGTTGCTCCTTCACAGAAACACAGAACAGAAAGTCAGGAAAGAGGTAACTTCACAGCAGTGAAGCCATATGAATGCCACCGAGCTAGGTTGTTCAGGCCACTGTCCATAGCAACAAGGTATGTTTAGTATGATGGGGTGAGAACGGCACTTCCTTTCTGCCTAGTCATAATCTATGCAGTAGAACAGTCCCACAAGGGGGACATCCAATAAACACCAGACCAGTTCTCCTCAAAGTTGTCAATGTCATCAAAGCCAGGAAAGTCTGAGAAACCACCAGTCAGAGGCCCTGAGGAAACAGGATGACTAAAAGGAATGTGGCACCCCAGATGGGATTCTGGGGCAGAAAGGATATTAGTAGGAAAACCAAGGGTGTTGGAATAAAGAATGGACTTGGTTAAATACTGTGCCAGAAACATTTAGAAACATACCATACTAAGGTAAGAGGTGAATAACAAGGGTAACTTGAAGCAGACTGTATCAGTCAGCTCTCCTACTGCTGCTATGAAATAGTGATGTGCATAACTTAAAGAAGGAGATGTATATTTGGGCACATGGTCAGCTGGTTCTTTCCATAGTGGGAGCATGGAGTGGAGTAAAACTTCTCAACCCACTGCACTGGGAAGCAGAGAGCGAGAAAGGAGGCTAGAGAAGGGTGGGCCCCAGACAAGTGTCCCCCACGGTCACAGCTTTGTGACACTCCCGGAGACACCAGCAGTATGCTTTGCTAACCTCCTAGGTGTCACACATAGTCAATCAAGTTGACGATCAAGACTGGACTTCACGGAGACTTAGAGAAACTCTCCATACTACTTCTGGAAATTTTTCTGTAAACACAAATGGTTTTCAGAATAGTTTATTATTCTAAAATGTGATACCAGCAATGCAGCCCAGTATCAAGAAGAATCCAACATAAAAGTAATAGAGCAATGACCAGGGTGATAAGAGAAGAGCCACACAGAACACACAGAAAGCAGAGCTGACAATCAGCTGCTGACACCACCCCAACTCTAGAGGTCCTGTGGGGCCATTTAGGAGACAGCACACCCCCCATTGCACTACAGCTGATCTCAGGATAATCAGATAATGCCATGAGCCTTGACCCAGGAAAATGCTCTGGTCCTATAATTTCCCCACCCTGAAAGGAAGAGCCCAGAGTGGCAGGAATATGTGAGGGAGGCTGAGCCATTTCCCTTAACCTCGAGCCTCTGACACCATCATACCACGTTTGCTCACTTGGCAGCAAACAGCATCCCAGGATGCCTGAACCGCGATTCAGCCTGAATATACTGCACTTTCCAACTTCATCCAAAGATTTTATGGATGACAGTACTGTACTTTATCTCCCCATGGTTCTTCAGGGTCACGCTCCTGTTGTGTATGATCTTCATAAAACAAATAAATGTAGAGGTCAATAAAAAGCAAGAGGGTAAGCAACTCTAAATGCTACCATTTGTGCTTTGGAAGACCAAGTTCCAATCAATATACAGTATAAGTGAACAGATGTACCTTCTTTGAGTGGAAACAAATTAGGTGATTTACCTTTAGTATAATAATTTTGACCTAGGGGACATTTATATGTAAGCAACTGAGTGCATCGATCCTAACATGAATTCAAAGTGAGGCTAAATGTGGAAAGTCTCCTTTGCACTTTTGACTTTACCAAAAGAACGATGCTGAAAATGCTTATTAATTTGGCATTCTATCCCATGATAGAATCATCTGGGGTAAATAAATAAACTATGTAAGCAGAATAAAAGTCAGAAAAACTTCTCACTGGTGACTTCCACTGCTGGGAATAGCATTCTCATACTAAATTGAGTTAACGTAGACAATTTCTCTGACACACTCAGTTCATTTTGAGAATATTAATCATCTTGAATGTGCTGAAAGGGAGGCAATGGACCAGGATGTATGACCCCTAGTGAATGCAGCCCTGACATGCAGTTGCTACCCCAGCTCCTGCATCCTGTTCACTCCATCCTTTGCCATCTTTTCCTAGGCTGACATTGTTGTTGCTGCCACTGAATCTCACCTTGCGTGTGACTGAATATGTGATAGTATCAATGGCAGTAAATGGGAAATTCTAAACTGTGATGGGATTCCATATTTCCCATGCAGGTTTTGCCAGGCTTTTCTCCTCTGTCCTCCAGCCTCATCACAGCTGATGTGAAGCCTCCATGCCAGTCATTTCAGGCTCCTCCATCTCTGTCCTCCCATCATTGCCCCACTTCCATGATTTTGCCCAACTTAGTTACTCTTTAGGATACTGGGATCACTGTGGACTACTTTTTGCTACAGATGTAGGGTCTGGTCAAATCACAAGCTATTATGGTTTGTGTCTAGATGTCCTCCCAAAGCCTCATGTGGTCATAGAGTTTCTCCAGAGGTGGCTAAATCCAGAGTGTGTGATTGATTGGTGGTGCAATCCTGGAACTAAGGGTGCTGGGAGTAGGGTGGGTGATTGCTGGATCAGTCCACTGATTGGATTGGCACTGCCCAACCCCAGCAGCCTGGATAGTGTACAAAAGGGACAGAAAGACACTGTTAAGTTTTGGTTAATGACTTTGCTCTCTTCCATTGCCATGAAGTGTTACCTCTCTGCCATGTGCCGCCCTGCCTTACAGCCAGCTGATTATGAACTGAACCCTCTATAAACTGTAAGCTAAATAAACATTTTCCCTATTATCTTTGGGTGTGGAGTATTTTGTCTCAACAATGAGAAAAGTAACTCAGATACCAGCCAAGTGGATTTAGGCAAGGGAGCTAATCAAATTCAATCAAATATGTACCATGTTGATTGACAATTGCTAAATTAAGGCAAAATTAGTGTTCTTTTTATCGGTTTGCATTTTTAGATGGTTAGTGTCTCCAGATATACAGTTTTTAAAAGCCAACTAATTGTAGTTGTCCAAAGGCTCTTTGATAACCTCTCTGCCACTCCACAAAAGACTTCATGCCTTGTTCTGTTCCCAGCATCCCGAGAATTAGCAGAAATTTAAGCCAGGGCTGGTGCTCCAAGAAGGCACTTCTTTCTCAGTGAGAGCTCTGCTTTTATGGACTCTAACTGCAGACCATTAGGAGACTATTAAAGGAACTTCAACACCATTCTGAGATCTCCAAAATCATATTTGTGGGTCATTATTTCTTGTTCAGTATGTATTAAATTCAGTTCTTATTTTCCAAAAGGAAAAACAAAACACAATCCTAAACTGGGCATGGTGGCACACCTTGTAATCATAGCACTCGGGAGGCTGATGCAATAGGATCATTGCGAGTTTGAGACCAGCTGGGCTACAGAGTGAGATCAAGGCCAACCTGAACTGCATAGCAAGACCTTGTCTCAAAAAGACAAAACAAAATACAATCCTGTAAAAAAATAATACAAATCCTATTTTAGAAAAATTAGGAAAGCTGGTTTTAGTGCATGTGTTTCATTAAAGTACCATAAAAACAGGAAGCAGGGAGCTAGATATATTTCAGGTAGGAAGGGGATCAATAGATGGAGGGAGAGGAGAAGGACAGAGGAGAAAAAGGGAATTAAGATGTGGCACACATGTGCACCAACTGCCCACAGGAAATGTACACATTATGCATTGCCAACATGGACTAATAAAAATAAAAACTGAAAAAACATGAACAATCAATACAGAAGATTGTCAAATGTGGGCCTCAAACCCTGAAGTTCAATAATAAATGTAATTCGTGTTTATTGTCCCTTAAGGACAAATATGTAAATCTACTTCATGTCCTTATAATAAAGTGAGCTGGAAGTATCGCCTACTTTATCAATAATTGTTGAACCATAGATTTCTTCATCCTCACAAAACATCTTCAAATATTATGTTTGTAACATCTACTGCTTCATTAGGTAACCATTTTCGGCCCATTGGATAAAAATCATGATTATAGACATACAAGTTTCCCCTAGAATGTTCCCACCTCTCCAGTCAGAACAGATACATCTGACAACAGTATATCTGAGGATACACGTCATGGCCACTTTAATCAACATATGTTAGAATTCAATTTATCTCTGAGATGCAGCTGCTAGTATTTCTTGTATTGCCTCGACCCAGCAATCTCTGCTCACTGTCTCTGTTGACACTCTACTGTGGCTCTGAAGCTTTGTTATGAAGGTAAGAGCATGGAGAGGGCGAGGATGCATGTGAGGCTTCACCAATTGCTATTCAGGCACCATCTCAGCCTCATTAGGAAGCAGTGGCATCCTCATAGCTCTAGCAGACAGAGGGCTCTGCTCCAGGTTGCTTCTCACCCATTAATATTCAGTCCTTACCATTCCGTATATCGGCATTATGTGTAGGAACAGCACGTTAGTTATTATAGTCCAATAAACAACGGTACACTGCTAACTTAATAGTTATATTTCCACAGTGTGGATGTAAAATCTTGTTGGAATAATATTTTTAATAACCAGTGGCCATTATTCTGAAATTATCCTGTGGAATTCAGCATCTGTAATTGCTGAACTTCTTGCTGCATCAAAAGCTTTGATTCTCTGTCATTCTGTTCATTTGTTCACATGGCCTGGTTGGACAGGAACAACTCCAGCTGAATACAAAGTGGAGACTTTATTTAAAGATAGAGATTGGCTTGAAGTGTTGTGCCTGGCTTTTTTTCCCAGAGGGTGAAGGACTGGTTTTTCAGGTGCAAATTATGTTTTAGAAATACATGGTTTAATTCGACTCCTGAATGAAACTTAATCAGCTTCTTATACTTGGCAGAATAACCCTTTACAGTCATATTTTGGTAGTCCTTGGGGCTCCAGAGCTCCTCAAACCAGGCATTCATGGGGTTGTGACATGAAAACTTGCTTCAGCACTTACGTGATCTCACTGGAGCTTTCAGACAGCACAAATCTCCAACATATTCCTCACCACTCTTTGGCTCTTTTGCACATTTTAAGTGCTAACCAAAGATTGTGAAAAGGTTAATAGTGGCTCCATGAAGACTGAAAAGCTCATATTCACCCAGGAAAAGCTTATATCAGGCAAGTAAGGTGTGAATGTTCTGGGGAACATTCACAAATTATTTGTAATTACATCATTTCTTATGTGGTACAATTCTTCCCTTGGAGATATAAGCAAGGACTAGCAAGGTCCTTAACAAAGGCTGATGCTATGAGAAACCTTGCAGTTTACTTGTTAGGCATAGGTTACCGGTAGTAAATCCAGCAATGGAAACAGGTGAAACAGAACTGAAACAGCATCAACTCAAGAATCCTTGTGTACAGCCTTGAAGGAATGGAGCCTTTAGTCGGTGACCAAGGCTAATGAAGCTCTGGGGTTCACAGAGGGAGCACCCAGCCAGCTCAGGTCCTCGGGAGAGCTCTTCAGCCCAGAGCAAATGTCCACACATTTCTTCATGGCCAGAATCTGCTGGCTGGTGGGTAAAGGACTCCAAATGTTCTCCCATGGTTAATGCACATCTGCTGTGATCCGCACAGGCTCCAGATCTCCAGAGTCCTATCCCCTGGGGAGAATTCTTCACTTCCAATCATTAACCTTGCTCATTACTGGAAATCCCTGGCCCTCCTCTGTCACCGTCTCACTGCCCAGGGTGCCTGCTATCTCCTGTGGTTCTCCATGTTTTCAGTATGCCCTCTACTCCCACTTGTGGTCTTGGTCGATGCTGATGTTGCAAAGCTGAGGTATTTGTGCATGTTCTGTACCCTAGGGTCTGTCCCTGCAAGAACAGAGGGAATAAGCAAAAATAGAACCTCTTTCTCCTTGTCTAAGTTTCCTATTGTCCTTCTCCCATTGCTCATTCTTCACTTTTTCTGTTACGATATGTTTGCTGATTGTGCAGGTTTTTCTAATCATAGCTAAATCCAACTGGCTTCTTACCAAGAATAGAAAACCCTTTCTATGTCAAGATCATGTTTAACTAACTCATATATTTGTTCCCATAAGTTAATGACTTTATGTTTTAATGAGAATTTTGACATACCCAATACTCATTTTAGTACAGGATAAATAGAGAGGGCCCAATTTGTTTCTGCAGGTTGCCAGAACATTGTCTTCATTGCATTTCACTGTCATATATTTCCACTGATTTAAAGGGGCAAATCTATGTCTTCACCAAGTTTTCATATGTTTTTAAGTTTACTTTCAGCTTCTGAGTTCTATTCTACTGAATATTCAGCTCTTCCTGTATCTGTTGTCCTGTTATTTTAATTAGTGCTGTTTTCCATTATGTTTTTAATGTCTTGTAGAACTAGTTCAACTCATTAATTTTTCCTTTTGAAACTGTCCTATATATTCTTGAACAATTATTTTCCCAAAATGTCAGAATCAGCTGATTTACATAAAAATAATATTTGTCAGGCATTTTGTACCCATTAAATACCACCATATAGAGGCTAATTATGAAAATTGGCTTCTTGGCAGTTTTATTGATATTATTTTTAATTTTCAATCCAAGAATAACAAATGCATTTCCACTAATCTTCTTCATTCTTCATTACTATAAGGTCTTATTCTTCTACACTGTATACATATTTTTTAAAGTTTATATTGAATTCTTTTACTTACTTGTGTTGTTTTTATAGATAGGATATTTTACAAACTATTCCTTGTATTTAGCCCAGACATTCACTTTTACACTATTTTGTGTTTAGTATCTTAGTGAATTCTGTAATTCACTTTCACCTCATGTTCTTATATTGACTGTCCCTCAGTATTGCACCTCTCAGCTTCACACTTGAAGAACACTATGGATTTTTGTATTTTCATACATCTTTATCATCTATAGCTATGCATATTTCTTTAGTTCTAGTAACTACAATTCCATTAGATATGTTGAAACTTGGAGTATTCATTTCATCTTTGTCTTCATTGCTATATATGTATGTGCAGCCTTCTCAGAGGTTCCTTGCCTTCCTTTGATATCTGGGTGGAAACTTCCATGACTCCCATACTTGACATTTTAAATGCCAGTAAAACAAGCATCATGTGTATGATACCAAGGTCTGCTGTTAGTGGGAGCAGTACCTAGATACTTCAGGCCATGGTAGCAGTGGTTTCTGAGTGTCTGCATGGTTGAGAAAAGTGAGATGAGTCCCAGGAAACCAATTCTTAGGAAGGGTCCCAAGGATTCTCTTCTCAGATCAAAGGTTGAAACTTTGCACCTTTAAATGGATGGGGTCTTTATGATTCCTAAGACAGCCTCCAGGCATATTTTTTCTTCTTCCTGTACAAAATACTTGGCTTTTTAATGGCACTAATTTCTTCAGTAACCATACCTCTTTTGGACTCAGCTTTATATATGGTTCCATTTGAACCAAAATTTAAGACCTTCAAATTTTTCTGCTTATCATTTTGTCTCTATTCTCATTATAAATTGTGCTAAAAATTATCCAGCAGTTCCCATATGTTGCCTTGAAATTTCCTCTATCACATGGGTTCACTGCCTTCAGGCAGTGTCTTCTGCAAAGTCTCAGTCTACGAGAAAAATGTAGATACACTTTTTGCCAAAGTGTAACAGACATGAGCTTTAGTCCAATTGCCAAAGAAGTTCTTGTTCCCACCTAAAAGCTCTTGAGGTTGCCCGTTACTGTCAACATTCTTATCAGCATCCTATTCCTCTGAGCTCACACCAGAACTATTCATCCAACTCTGCTTACAATATTCTAGGGCTTCTCTAACTCAGACCTTCAAACCCTTCCAAACTCCTCACACAAACCAGTTCCGAAGGTCTCTGAACTATATGATCAGGTATAATCAAAGCAATGATCCTACTTCTTGCACCACTTATCCATATTAGTGAACCTTCCCCTGGTATACAATAACCAACACCCACAATTTAAAAGAGAGATTTAATTTGGCTTATGATTTCAGTGGCCTGGATCAACATTTCGCAGGCCCTGAGGCAAAAGTATCATGCAGGAAGAGCCAGGCAGAGAAAAGTTACTCACGTCTTGGCAGCCAAAGAAGCTAAGCGGGGAGACAGCACTAGAGGAGGAGGAGAGGGATGGGATAGAGAGTCCAAAGTTACCCCATCACCTGCCCAGCCATGGCCGTAAGTGTGCTTTGCTGATCACAGAGATCTCAGGCCAGTTAGGCTGGCCGTGCACTTAAGCATCACAGCATTCTTAACTAGGAACAGTAAGAAGACCCATAAGTTTTAAGAACTGATCTTGCACCTACGAGGTGGAGATCAAGATAGCAAATGCAAAGATGTATTCAAGAAACAGCCAAATAATATGCATTAATGAAGGCTTTCTTTTGAAAAACTGAGAACATGACCAAAAGGACTGATGTAAGAATGAATAAATGAGGGGCTGGGGATATAGCTCAGTGGAATAAGCGCCTGCCTAGCAAGCGCATGGTCCTGAGTTTGATCCCCAGTACCGCAAAAAAAAAAAAAAAAAAATTATAAAAAAAAAAAAAAAAGAATGAATAAATGAATAAACCTAAAATTTCATTAGCTTTGATGCATAGAAATTTATTTATGGCTCGCAGATTTAAATAAGCCCAGCAGAAGTCACTTTCATCAGTCTGGCTATAAAGAATTTCATAAAGAATTTAAGTCTCACACAATTGCTGAAGATCAGCATGCTGTCCCAAATGTCAGTGAACCTGGCATTTTATTGCATCTTGAGACTCTGGACAGGAAGACTTTGGAAATCTCTCAGAGAAGATGACTCAGTACTCAGGAATCCCTGGGAAGCCCCACCTACTGCTTTCCTCTAGCAAAGTGAGTGGTTCCCAAAGGCCCCTCAGGAAGCAGTGGAAACCATGGTGTCTGCCCAGGAACCTAGCTACAATTAAATTCCTCTTTGATAAATTTCAACCCAGAGCCATACGAGAAAAGGGACTCTAGTCCAGTGATGACAAACTTTTGGAGCTCTCAGTGATATGCACAGGCCAGTGCACCATGTGAGCTATAGGTTCACCAGTACTAGCCTAACCATTGCCTCTCCTGGCCTTGCTGGCAACACAAGTGTTCACAAGAAGGGCAGTGGTATAGGTAAGATGACCAACAGTGAAGTCAGCTCACCTAAGGGCATAGTGTGAGTGGGTCCAGCTAGTGTGCTGCTTAATACTGGACACGGGGTCTCATTTGTCTTCGGTTCTTCCATCCTTGACCTCCACTGTCCACTTGGGCCCTGAGTCCTCCCCACTGTTCTGCAGATGACTATTGGGAGAGTTTAGCATGACATGCCTTGTATCAGTTGTATTTTTGTCACTATAACAAAATTCCTGAGAGAATCAAATTATATGGGGGATAAACTCATTCTGGCTCACAGCTGAAGAGGTTTCAGTCCAGGACCAACTGATCAGTTGCTTTGGGTCAGTAGGGAGACAGCACATCAAGGTGGGAATGTGTGGTGGAGTAACTTCTCACCTCATGGCACCCAGAAACTGAAGAGAAAGAAGAAAGATCCATGGTCTCAATAGTCTTCAAAGGTACACTCCAAGTGACTGAATTTTCTTAGGGATTCTACACACTCCCAATAGTGCTATGGATTTGAGACATATCCTTCAACACATGGGCCACTGAAGAACATTCCATACCCAACCTATAACATGACTGCTTTTCCCCCTCTTTGACTAAAATGAACTACAGCACTGCCACTGACATTTAATAGGTGGGGCCAGATTCACCTCACAACCCAAGCACAAGAGGGTCAGGTAGAGTCCTTGATAGGAAGCACTCCCCAGGGACCATTGCCTCTGCCAGAAAATGGGACCATAATATCAGTGAATAGAACTTAAACCTGAAATGACTAAAACTTCAAATCTACTTTGATCATTAAAATAATTCATACTGGATCAATATGCAACATGAACTAAGTTCTTCAATGTTAAGCCTAACACTTCAGCTTAGTAAGTTTAACACTTCATATTTGTCTTAATCTTTAAAATGTTCTATACCAATGAATATGCTATAATTTCTATTGTAGTATATTCATCATACAATAAATATGCAATGAATATTCATTATAGAATGAATCTACATTTTTTCCAAAAGAAAAATATTAGTTTAAAAAGGTTTTTAATTTTATTGTACTCGCATGTTGAACTAATACAGTATCTTTTACCTGCTATTGTGATTATTTGCCCTGGCCATTAGTCTACAAGGAATAAAGGTATTATTCTAGAACTTTTGGAAAATTTGATCTCATAAAAATGATGAAAAATGTTTTAAAAACCCCGATGAAACACAGTTATTATATGAAGGTAGACACTTTTAATTTCATCATATATAGTAATATTTATCTAAGTCCCACAAATACATGTACCTTATACCCCTGGTTTTGGCTACTACAGGAAACAAATCTCAATTTTCACTACAAAATCGTACAGTTTACCCTGTGTCCTGCTAGGAGATTTAGTCATTAAGGAGAAAATAAGCAAATCCTCTTTGGAACCAACTTCTATTTAGGTCAGCAAGCCAAGAGATTGTTAGAGGTTGACTTAAGCTGGGAAAATGATATAACTTTTTATCACCAAAAGTTTAACTGAACACTAAATGAATAAACATTTACTTCACTGCTTTTGGCCTAGGGTGTCCAGAGCTAGACATTTGTATCTCTTGCCCTAAACATCTGGTACATTTATTGAAATGAATTTTTTAAAAGGAGAGAGGTTGTTTGCAGCAGGATTGCCAACCTATGCTCTTGATCAAAGGGATGTGACGACACAGATATTCATCAGAAAAATGAAGGTGCCTACTTCGCCCTGAAGTTCTACCCACATCACACTATCCAGTCACCTACAGAATGTATTTTAACTTAAGTCTGAAAATAACATGGAGCTGTTACAGCAGGAAAATATGTTAGCGAGATGCATGTTTCATGTTTCCCCAAAGAGACATTATGGTTAAAGGTTAACTAATTTCATTATACTTCTCTGTTTTCATTGAGCTGTTACCTAAATAGACTCAAGTCTGGGTAGCAGCCTGAATTGTCTCTGCTCTCACGATGCACTTGAGGTGTGAATATTTTCAGTCAGAATCATAGCCCTGCTCTGAGGCAGTAGTTACACCTGGGGTAAAGATATTTTGTAGATCGTATATTACCACACAATTTTTTTTTCATTGTAGACTGAACTTGGCATGAAAGGGCTTATGATTGAAACAGCATTACCATAAAAATTTTAGACAGGGTGTATTCCATTGTTCATAGAACCAGCATATTTGATGATAAAAACAGTTCATTTTCACATAATTAGAGATTTACTGTGACATTATAATTTAATTTCTGCAAAGCAACATTCCTTGCAGGGAGTTTTCAAGCATGTAATTGTGAGATACAATTCAAAATGTCAAATGGAAGCATCACATGTAGGATTTCTGAATAATCATGTCAGGCACAATCTGGCCTGATAAGAAATTGGAAAGAATTAGGGCATCCAGCACTTGGTGCTTTGACAAAGACAGTCAAAAATGACAGAAGTAAAGAACCTAGTGCATGCTTCAAAGTGAGAATATGATACTGTGTTGAGTATTTTTTCTGTGAATATGCAGACTGATAAAAACATGAGTCATTTCATGTGTTCTTGAGCTGTTGATACTCTTTCATGTATGTGCTGTCAATTCCTAACTTGCTGTCAGTTGGAAGTCAGATTTCCAGGATATATTGCACCACTTGTAATTGTTTGATGGGTTGAATTGTGTTGTAGTCATCCAAAATTGATATTGGCATCCTAATAGTAACACCTCAACGTGACTAATTTGGAACAAAGGTCATTTCAAATGTAACTGATTAAGCATGTGCACATTGGAACAGTGGTTCCTAATTCAAAGTGTCTGGAGTCCTTATGGAAAGGAAAATTATGGAGATATGTAGGCATGGACACACACATATATACACACACACACACACACAAACACAGATTCCATGTGACCATAGAGGACAGTAGGCGATGCCTCGGAAAGCAAAGATCATTAGCAAGCAGCTAAAAGCTCAGAAAACACGGAATGGCTTCTTCACAACCTCAAGGAGAACCAAAGACACGGGCTTCTCACTCTTGAATGTCAAGCCTTCTGAACTATGAGACCTCACGTTTTGTTTCTTAAGCTACTCAGTGTGTGCTAGTTACAGAAGCCTTAGAAAATTAACACAACAGCATTGCTGGAGCTGGTTATTTCCCTCCATGACTGCTCTCTCAAAGGAGTGTGACCAGGTAAATGAAAATGTCCTTCTGCAGAATTAGATGCTATTTGTTCTTAAGCTAAAGTTTACTTAATAAAGCTTTCTGTCAGTGGCCCACAGGTTTTAATTATGCACTAAGCCTTCATGAATACAAAATGGTGAAATTCCATACACTTTTGAAGCATCTCTGCTTTTTTTGGTGAATTATGGAAGATAAATAATTTTGGAAAGTAATAATATCGAAGTCCTACATTCTTACCTCCTAGATAGTGAAACTTTGAAAGACTAAATCATGGAACATGAAATCAAACATGAATAGGATTGTAAAGAGTATTATATAAGAGCATTGTACTCATTAATAATTTATATTTTCATCAAAAAAGACCTCTGCATATGGCTTATTTTACTAGAAAATGAAATTCTCTTTTCTTTTTCTTTGTTTTTCTGAGTAACTTGTGAAAAAAGTTCCGTACAAAATATATGCGTTTCTCCCTTGACCTCTTCCCATTTGTGAGAGATCCATCCTCTATCTTTCTGTCCATCTTTTAGTATTGTCATTGTTTATACTTTGCCTTATTCAAATGAGAGGGTGGGGGGAAGTAAATAGAACAAAGGTACGTCATATACAAGAACCTAATAATGAATGTAAACATTACATGTCATAGATGTAAGCTAAGAGCTTTTGTGTTTGTACCAGGAATTGAACCCATGAGCTCAGGCACATGCTATGCCACTGAGCTATATCCATGGCCCGAGCTAAGATTAATAATATCAATAAAAATGAAAATGGGGAAGGAAGACTTAGAGGAAGAGGTAGACGGGAAGGAGATTGAAAAAAACAAACCAATTACATGCACCCACTCCCCAAGATGGTTATAAAATGGATGTATTGCAAACACGTACTAATTAAAAATAAATTTTAAAAAACTGTTTTCAAAATATGTATGTTCTTCCTGAACTGTGCTGAAATTTTTTACAACATCTTTTTTTTTTTTTTTTTTGGGCGGTACTGGGGATCGAACCCAGGACCCTGTGCTTGCTAGGCAAGCGCTTATCCCACTGAGCTATATCCCCAGCCCCCTGAAATTTTTTTTATCTTTGGTAGTTTTGTAGTCTAAATTTGGAAGGATTTGCCTGCATCGCTAAAGATATTACATGGTTATTCTGATTGAAATCTTTTTGATGATGATGGTCAGTTTGGATGAAATGTAAAGGAAATATAAATAACTGCATGCAGTCATACAGGAGGCAAGAGCAATGTCCTACAAGCTAAATGAAAATTGCTATTTACCCCTCTAAATTATTCCTCACTATTTATGTAAATTTGGAGAAATAGAAAATAGCACAGGTCCATATTTGGAAACCTGGAAAGAAAACTTCTTCTCCATTCTATTGTGGTGGGAAAACTTTAGATTAAGGCTGTTACAGTTTACCATTTGTAGTTTTGTATTTCATCTAGAAACTCCCCAATCTTATAACATGTATCTCTAACTAATTAATTTAAATAGATGAAAATCCATGAGCAGAAATATATAGCTGGTTCAACTCAGTGTATCAGAATCATCACTAATAAGACCATGAACAGCTAAACTTTTCTGCAGAGACAGAAAAATTGACTGCCTTGGGCTGGGTTGGGAATCAGGATGACTATAACTGGCCCCAAGATGGCTTTATAGAATGGTGGGCTGCACTCAAAAATGTTGCTGCACTCAAAAATGTTGCCCAGCCTAAACACACCTATTTCTTACTCCACAGAGCTTGTGAACTCTACCAGAGCTGAAATCCTACCTTCTGCAACTAAGTTAAGGATATTGAAGTGGGGTATTATTCGAGGCTCTCCTGGCCTGACCTAAATGCCAAGGCGTTGTCTTCAGAAGACTGAGGGAGATTTGATCTGCACAAGGGGAAACTGATGGGAAGACTCATCTGCAGGGCCTTGCCCACTGGAGTGATGTCACCTCAAGCAGTGGAAAACTGACAAGAGCAGGAGCCAGAAGAAGCGACAAACTAATGGTCCTCTATGGCTTCCAGGAGAAAGAGTGTCGCCCTGCCTGCTCCCCAACTGGGCCCCTTGGAAACAGACTTGGGCTCCTGGCCTCCAAAGCTGTGAGGAGATAAACTGCAATTTTCTAACACTCTCATGTTTCTGTCATTTATTAATGCAGTCTAGGAAAACTAACAGATCCAATGAATATATCCTAAAATTAGTTGTGCAGCAGTGGCTGTACAACTCTGCAAACAGTAACAAAAAATGCGTGAATTTTATGCAGTTTACATTGTACCTTGATGAGTCTAATTTTCAAAAAGCCTTAATATACCTATCAAGAGTAGTAATTTTAAAATAATAGGCAAATTTCTGTTACTGGCTTTGTAATCCTGCAGCACAGATGCAGCATTTTTTGTTGCGACATACTTTGTCTTCTACTCCAGTCTGTGTGTTATTGTAGCAACAGTTATTTTTTCCAAATTTAAATCTAAGAAAAAACTACTTCAGAATTTTATTTTAAAAAATGTATTGTTTAAAATTATTTCAAGAATTTCATTTTAACATTGAACAGAAAGAACAATATTCACTTTAGAATTTCAACAAGAGAAAATAGAAACATCATATTAATTTTTAAAAGCAGTTTTTTCTGTACCCAGAACTGTCAGAAAGCATATATATAAACCCTGGTATTTTCAATGAACAGAAAATGTGAACAGATGCTTCCCAAAAACTCCAGCATATGGATAGTAATAAAGCACATGAAAATCCACTTGACTCACCATTACACATTTTCCTTGTCCTCAGAAATACTCGTCTCTGTGTTTGACAGAACTCATAAGACCACATATCTAAAAACCATCAATTTTACTTTTTCTAAATTTTATCCTTCCAAAAGTACATCAGAAAAAGCTACAAAACCACATCATCAGAGGACTGTAGAAACCAATTTACTAAATACGGAATAAAATAGCAAGAAATAATCAAGCATTTATCCTACTTTTGCTACGTCAATAGCACCACTGGGTAAACATCTCAGAGATGAGAAATATCTAAAAATGGAATCTGAAATAAAGCAACTTATGAAAGCAGAGTGGAAAAGTGGTTACAGGAACTATGGCAGAGGTTGGGGAAACAGGGTCATGATGATCAAAAGATATAAATCTCCATGGAGATCAGAGGAGTAGTGTGTATGTGTGTGTGTGTGTGTGTGTGTGTGTGTGTGTGTGTAGTATGAGTGTCTGTGTGTGTGTGTGTATGTTTGTGTGTGTGTGTGTGAGAGAGAGAGAGACAGAGACAGAGACAGAGACAGTGCCTGTAGTGAATAATAACATTTTGCATATTTCAACATTGCTAATAGAGTAAATTTTAAATGTTCTCACTGTAAAAATACTGGGGTAGTGGCTATTATCTTGATTTAATCATATAGAGATATATATCTTACATGGTATGTCACATACAAGTTACATCTTGACAGCACCATGTGTTGTACCTCAGATGTATGTGCAGTTGTAACTTGTCAACAAACAATAAAAAGATCAAGTGAATGAATAAACAGAGTATCACAATGAATACAAAGAAATGTTAGAACTGCAGGCTCTCCACTATGCAAGCCCAGCAGATGAATGAATATAGGGACTTAACAGCAGTGGTGCTGGCATCCAGAGATAAATGATGGGATACAAACCACACCCTGAAGAGAAAGCACAACTCCCCTGCACCCTTATCCAAGGGATGGAGCAATATCACTCAGCTGCCAATTTGTTAGAAATAAGAACCCCGATCTGATCTCAGGAGAGTGGGCAGAAAGCAGTGCTGCCCCCAGGTGAGCTCCAAGTCCATTGCTGGCGTGTCCAGCAGGAAGACAGTACAGAGGCGAAGTGGGCTGTAGTAAGCCACAGCGTCTGCCCTGGTACAGTCCTGCCGTGTAAGCACAGGACCCGAGCATGGTGATGTCACCATGATGGTTACTTCTGGGCACTTGTATTGGGGAATATTTGAGTGCAAAAAAATTGAATAAATTCCATGATTTTGAGATAAGTAAGCATGTATAAAAATACTATCCTATCTCATATCTCTAAAATTAAAATTAAAGAAATATAATTTTCTTGTTACCTCTTGGGCCTCTGTAACATATACATAGTATAAAGTCCTATGAAAATGTGTTGACATTTTCCACATCTGCTGCCTGTCCAGAGCTCTCTGGTTTTCCCTTTACCTGGAAATGCCCACCCAAATATCTAGTCTATCTGGATCCTTCACTGTGTGAGAAACTTTCAAAATACTTGTGGAAATTAGTATTTTCAAATGGTGATTTTTAAAAGGTTTTTAGACAATATTATTTGACTATCTGCTGATGCTTGGGATATCATAACATATCACAGTTGATCTTCACTATAAATGTGAACAGTCAGTAAGCTGATGAGAGGCAGCTAATGGGATTTTAGATTTCACAGGCAGGAAAATATACGAAACTGAGATCGGTTTGGATTGATAACTGCATTTGAAGTAACACACAAAGTAGTCTAATTGGAGCATATTTAGAAAAGAGCCATTGGGTGAAAAGAAGCCTCACTTTCTTCTTATAAGTGGACCCAGTGATGCCACTACTTACCCGCATAACCTCTAGGACTGTCTGTGTTCCCCTCTAGCACCTTCCTCCTCCATCTTTCTCCGTTCACCTTGTGACATCTGAGCTCTGACGTCACAGCTCTTCTATACCTGGAGACCAGAAACCAACCTCACACTGTGATAAATACCCAGTTTCCTTCAGCCTTTATTCACAGGGCAGTCTATGCTGTTCATTGATCTTCAAAACTTCCATCAATTTTAATGCTTTATACTTAAAGGAAGTATTCTTATATCCCCAGAACTAGCTCTGATTTTATTACAGAAAAACCATATGGAGAGTGGGGAAACTTGCTATTGACAGATTCTAAACTCCCAGGCATGCACCATGCTTATTTTGAGCTAAATTTCTGTTATCAGAGTTTACCTTTTGAAAGGGGGAAATGTTATAGTATTGAATACCTTACCTGATACTGAACTATAAAATTGAAGTGGTGCTGAATTCTATAATGCCTGCTATTTTCTCCGGAACTGCTACAGTGAATAGAACTGTAAAGTTAATAACTTTCAATGAGCTTGATATTTACCAGGAAGCATATAAAATGTTTTGCCTACATTATCACACTTCTTTCTTATACAGTTCTGAAAGTCAGTACATCTCATTTTTTGACAGGGGTAACTATTAACTATGGTGATTTCTGCAAGATAATTTACAAGCAAGATTGAATTGGAGCCACACCTGGTGATCTTGGGAATCCACCTACTGAACAACATGAAGTTTGTTTCAGGAGTCTCAGTTTTTCTCAGCTTTGTTACAGTAAATTCTGAAGCTGCCTCAATGCTGATAATCCTCATAATCTTCGTGGCAGTTGAAGCACCTCACTAGTAGGCATGTGTCCTATAAGTTGGTTGTGGAAGTCCATTCTCTACGTTCTCTATGATTTAAATGCTAAACCCAGTACTGTCGCTGCCCATCTGAAGTAAAGAAAGAAATGCACCACATGGTTCTTCACACCTGATGCATTTCCGGCTGTCCCACTTCTTCATGATTCCCTTTAGAAAGATGCCATCAGCAGCCTCTAAAGAGGGGGCTCTGAGCACTTCAGCAAGGAAGAATCCAATGGAAAGGTTCACTGAGTTCAAGCGCTATCAATGATGATCCGAACTTAGATGCTTCTTATTCCTTGGAGAGCCAAAATACACATGGGGGGCAGGAGATGACACGTGAGACTCCCACAGAGCTCAGCCAGAGTATGGCTTCTGCACACCAAGTTGAATCAGAAGTCGCTCTCCTGTTCATCATACTAAGGTGGCTTGCATACATTTAAGCAAATCTGGAAGAGATTGCTGAGTAGAGGGTGAGAATTTCACATTTTCCTGGTTTGTAGGCAAGAAGAGTTTACTTAGCTACTCATTGAGATGCTTTGAGTTTTTCTATGAATCCTCCAGGTGGTAATTTTGTACAATAATGGGAAACGAAATTATTAACCATGGGAATTTATTCTGTGTTGTTATTAAGTCACTTTTATGCTTTACCTGAAAGGAGTTCTGAAAGCCCTTTTCTTTATGTCTTTGATAGATCCCTTACCCACCATCATACTGCATTTTCCTTTGAAATTATTGCCTATGTAGCTAGAGCTGGAAATATTTAATACAAGTCAAAGCTTCCCTCTTTCCCAGAGCCAACTTTTCTTTCTGCTGCCGTTGACTGGTTTGGCAACAAAAAACAATGTGGCCACCTGAGAACAGAGAATAACAAAACTGCCCAAATGTGTCCAGTTCGCAAGTGTCGTAGTTGGGGTGGAAGGGAAGGGAAGCCTGTAATAGTGTCTTTAAGATAAATCCCTTCTTGCATGGAGGGACACTCTCATGCCTTGAGTGCTTTGCTCCTAAACTGTCTGGAGAAAATGTGTCGTGCTTGCATGTAGGGAGGAGTTTTCTCTTTGTTTAATTTGGAATCGCTGTATGCTACAGTTGTTCTATGCAGAACATTAAAATCAGAGGGCCATGAAACACGGATTCCTCTCCCTAATTCATCATTGGTTTTTGCGTTGATCATCCTCTGACAAGGAGCATCTGTTCAGGAGCCTGCTGGTCCCCATGCAGTTCCCAGATTTGCCTCTCTGCTCAAGTAATGCCTCTAGGTGACCAAGTGATATCTGCAGTGGATGCATTGTGAGCAGGTGCCACTTGCATATTTAGAAATAGAAACACAGTGACAATCGGGAAATTGTCACCAGCTCTGAGTGTTGTCTGAGTTTTCTAAGACTCAAAACATCACCGCCTTTGTTGACAGCAGTCACAGGGAGTTAATTAGTCATTACTGTGTCTGATATTCAAATTCATGATTTTCATGGGACTGATGTGTTATCTCAACTAATTTGCAGGAATGTTATAACCAAACATTTCATATCAGCATGAAAAATAATTCATAAATGGTAAAAAAAAAAATTCATAAAGCATCCAAGTAATTATTCTGCAAGCTACCGATTCTGATGACTGGAAGTTGTCAAAAGATAACAACCAATAAAAGAGAATTCCCCAAGAGTTTCAGCTAAAATTCCACTTTATCCTTCTTATACGGGGGGGGTGGGGAGACAACCTGACTGGAGTCAGTCTTCATAGGAACTGATACAATACAGATATGTCTTCATCTCTTTATTCTCACCATGGGTTGCACTGGAAGTGGCAGATTGGAATGTACTTACTACAAGTCCAATAACTTTTCCTTGGAATTACAAAGATCAACCCATCCAGGCTGCAATTAGGTCCAGATCCAGCTCCCTACACCAGTCTATGTCTGAAGCTCTGCTGCCTGTGCTTGGAGGTGAAAGGCTATCAGTCCTCAGGCAGCTCAAGACCATCAATGACTAAGCTGGATTTGCCCAAGGAGACAGGAGATAGGACGCTAGAACAAAATTCACTCCACCTTACTTGAGAAGGTGAAAGGCACCAAGAACACTTGCACTTAACACTCACTGCAGTTCTGAAAAGTGGACTCTGCCCATGATCACAGAGGAGCAGAGACTTTGTCAGCCTGCGACCTGACAAAATGTGTGTCTAATCTGAGTTCTATGTTCTGTTCCGACTTTGTATCTCCTCCAGAAAGCCCTGGCGAAAATCATGTCTTGCCAATTGTTTCCCCAGTTGCTCCACCTGTGGGTCATTTTTCCTTCAAATCATCTCAAACTCATGGGACAGACCAAGAAAAACCAAGTCACCAGCCAGTGAGTGTGATGGTGCCAGTGTTATCTGAGCATATTTGGTTAGTCAGCCCAAGAAGTTCAACCACACATTCCAAATAAAGTCTTCAATGTGGCTTTTGTGATCTCTGATCTTCTCCAACACCTTCTTTGGGATGATAGCTGTGTCAGCCTGTCTGGTGCCCAGTTGTTTTATCAAGTTCCAGGCTAAATGTTCAGGTGAGGTATTTTGCAGATATGATTAACAATAGCAAGCGATGGAGGCTGATGACACCTCCATGGTGTACGTGGGTCTCACCCAATCAGTTGAAGTTCTTAAGAACAAACACGGAGGTTTCCTAGAAAGGAAGATATTTTCAAGATAGTGAGGTAGAAATTCTGCCTGAGCTTAGAACCTGCCTGCCAGCTTGGGCCTTCCTCAGGACCCACACACATTACCCTTTTTATTTTTGTCCCAGTGTCTAGACCATTCTTACCATTACTCATAGTACAAATATGTTCTCAGAAAGGTCTTCTCTGATCCTGTTGAGGACAGAGACACCCCAGAAGCATTAGGTATCACAGTCCACAGGGTGTGGCTGGATAGTACTAAAAATATCCGATATTATTGCTCCCATATCTGTTCATCCTGTCCGCCCACCACAGTGAAATCTTGGTGAAGCGAGGGACCTGGTGGGATCTGTTCATTGCTTTCCCTTCTACACCAAGAAAAGGCCCTGCCAGATGAAAGGAAACCCATACCTACTCAGAACAAAACAGAAATGAGCATTTCTTTTAGCAACCTGCTGGTGTCAGATATGAAGGTAAACTTGGTCTTTACAGTTCCACCTAGACTGGAAGTGGAAGTCCCTGATTAACGAATTATTGAAATATATGGCAGAATTCCCATGTTACAAGTATACAACCTGATGCATTTCCTTACTTTAATAGCCAGTGTTCACACAAGCCCCTCCAGTCAATATCATATATTCCTGAATGATAACCCCTCTCCTGACTTGGCCATACATAAAGTTGTGAATTTGTATGTGTTGTTCTTTGGGGGATTTCTGAGGTCACAAAGTGGAATCAAATTTCATCTTCTCACTTTTATTTGGCTTCTTCCAGTCAGCATTTGGACTGGGAGATGTGTGCATGTTTTCCTGTGTTGAATGTCAGCACGTCCACAGCCACTTCTGTATACTATTCAATAGTAGAATGTGCTATAGTTTAAATGCGTACTTCACTGCAGATGCTCACTTCATTTTTCCCCACTTGAAGTTTTTGAAAGACACTACTCTGACTTTCTAGTGCACCTCTGTTGGAAGTGCACCTTCACTCATTTTCTTGGAATATATAATTCCTCGTAGGAGAACTGCTGCATCACATACTGTGCTATGCTTTGGATAAATATCCCCTAAATAAGGGCTTGGTCCTCAGCCTGCGAGGATACTGGGAGGAAGGTGGAACCTTTGAGATCTGCGACCTTGTTTGAAGTGTTAGGGCTGTATTAGGAGCATGCCCTTGAAGAATGTTACATTGAGGTCCTGGCTTCTCCTGTTGTCTCTTTCACTTCCCAGCTGCAATGGGGTATGCACATTTCTCTACCACACTGCTCACCATCAGGCCCTGCCTCACTACAGACACAAAGGCAGGAGGGCCAACCAACAGGGCTTGAACCTTCACAACTGTCATCCAAAACAAATCTTTCTTCCCTTTAAGTGAGCTCAGGCCTTTTCTTACAGTAATGGAAAGCTGACCCATGCAAAAGGTAATACCAATTTCTCAAAACTTTTAAGACATACATATTTATCCTACTAACAATAGACATGAATTCCACTTTCTCTGCACCTTATCAGTATTGGATATTGTCTATTCTTTTTTCACTTTAGGCATTATGAGTTGTGCATTTTAATTTTGTTTGTTCTGATGATCATGTATTTCATGTTTATTGATCCCTTGGCTAAATGTTTTGTTGAAGTATCTATTCAAGTCTTTTGCCAGATTTTCTATTACACCTGTGCATTTCTCTTTGATTTTTAGAATGATATATGAGTCCTTTTCTAAACATGTATAATAAATATCTTCCTCCAATTTCTGACTTGATAAGCATTCTACGTAATGTCTGTTGGTGAAAATAAGTTTATAATTTTAGCATAGCCTGATTTACTGCTTTTTCCTATATGCTAAGTATTTCAGTGCATATTTATTTACCAACTTCAAAAATTTCATTGTTTTATCTTCATTTTTAAGGCTATAATATATCTAAAATTGACTTTTGTATACAAATTCAACCATATGGCCAATGTGTTTATCCATATGGATGTCCAATTACCTCACATCTATTTTTTAAAATACTTTCTTTTCCCAATGGTAGAGTTCCATCATGAATCATATGGTGTTATATGCATAGGATACTTCTGGGTTCTCTGCTGTCTTCTATTGGCCTATTAGCTTTAATTACTTAGCTTCATAATAATCCATTACAACTAACTATTTAAATTCTCATATTTTGTTGTTCTTAGACAATATTAACTTTTCTAGTAATATTATGTCCTGAATTATGTTTTTACAGTACAATCTCACTGTCATGTTGATAACAAAATTTAAGGTAAACGGAACTGAGGGGAGAACTAAGAATATTACTGAGGAGGAGGAGCATGGTGGCTGAGTCAGCACTGGTACCAGGCAGTGACATACAGCTCCCATTTGTCAGATTTCTAGCACCACCATTTGATGCTTCTTCAGCAGCATTGGTTCAGGAGGGCACCCCAGTGGTCTTCAACCTGCCCACAGCAGTGTGGGCCTTGGTGTCTCCCAGTGCTGCGCTTGGTCACTGTGGAATGTGGTTAAGTACACCATGGTGGTGGTGGTGGTAGTGGTTACAGGATGGCCTGGCTACTTCAAGGCCCCTCCAGACCACACAACACAGAGAGGGTAACTGCTTGGAAGAAGAAAAAAGAGGTGGACACCAAATTATGATATAGGAACCTGAAGCTGGTCTCTATGGTGATTGTTCACAGAGCTGGGCAGGCCAATGAATCAGGCTGGTGACTACTGATGAGGCGTCTATGTCTATCTAGTTCCAGGAAGGGTTTGGGGGAGCATCCCCTTCCCAGTACACAAGTGCACGCTGAGCTACAGGCCAGCGACAGACCTGGGGCAAACTGGGCCTGGGTAGTACTCTAGGGCTGAAACAGCAACAGTACAGTGGTAGTGGACTTGCCACAACTCTTGATTTAAGGCGCCATCTAGAACTAAAATAGCAAATGTGAGTGTGGGCTCAGAGAACGTAAGCAGTCTGGTTACAATTTCCAAAAAACTCAGCCTAAAAAGAAACCAGATTATTAAGACTTGAGTAAATAACTTAATAGACAGCACCACATACCAGCCTCCATCAAAAGGCTTCAAAGGAAATTGTGATGTTTGATACAGTGCGTTAACTCAAGAAGTTTAGAAGTTTAACTAAGCAACTCAGCATGGGCACAGGGTATTTACTTTGTAAACATCCTTCTCCTGTGCAAGTGGAGAGGTCGGTGGAGATTGTGTGAGGACTATACCTGCCATAGGGGACAGGATAGCCTGCTTACAAGGGAGAAAAAGAAGCTTTTTTGGTTTTTGAAACTTTTGCTGTCTTCTGCCTCCATGAAGTATTGCCCCTGTACCTTGCCACCCTTCCTCAGAGCCAGCTAATTGTGGACTGAAACCTCCACAAACTGTGAGCTAAATAAACCTTTTATTCCTTAATTTGGTGTGTCAGGTATTTTGTCTCAGCAATGAGAAAAAAATAATTCTGTCTTAAAAATAAGGGAGAAATCAAAAGAGCAACCCTATCTATAATAGTTTAAAAATCGACAATTAAATTTAACCAAAAGGATGAAATATCACTGCAATAAAAATTGTAAGTCATTGATTTAAAAAATTGAAGAGGAAAACAATAGAAAGACATCCTGTGCTCATGGATTAGAAAAATGTTCAAATATCTAGAAGAGTGCACAGATTTGCTTTAATTCCTGTCAAAATACTGAAGGAATTGTTCACAGAAACTAGAAAGAATCCTAAAATTTGTATGAAATATTTTAAAGGCCTGAATGATAAATCAATCTTGTATTGAAAGAACAAAACAGGAGACATTACATTACCTGATTTCAAAGTATGTTACAAGAGGGCTGGGGCTATAGCTCAGCAGCACAGTGCCTTCCTGGCAAGGACAAGGTCTTGAGTTTGATTTCCAATATCCAAAAAAAAGTATGTGACAAAGTTGTAGTAAACAAAGCAGGATGGAATTAGCATAAACACAGACCCATAGAGTAATAGAAGAGATTATTGAGCCTAGATATAAACCTGACTGATGTGACCTGGTTAAAAGCTGACTTGTTTTTTAAAAGTTACTAAAAACATGCATTGGGGAAAGGACCGTTCTTTCCATAAATGGTAGTGGAAAAATTAGACATTTGCAAGCAGATGAAACAAAACTAGCTCCCTACATCTCACCAGTTAAAAAATCAGCTCAAAACAGATTGCAAATCGAAAGATAGAATCTCAAACTGTGAAACAACTAGAAAAAATACATAAAATGCTTCAGGACACAGAACAAGCAAGGAGTTTTAGGATAAGACCCCTCATGCAAAGAAACGATGGACACATGAAATGTCATCAGAATAAAAGGCACTGTAAAGTAAGGGAAATGGTCATCAGAGTGAAAGGCCACCTGTGAATGGAAGGGGTCTATTCATCTGACAAGAGGTTAATAACCAGAGTATGTAAGGAACTCAACTCAATCGCAAATCAAACAGAAACAAAGTTAAAAATAGGTGATAGATGTAAATATGCATTTCTCAAAACATGACATGCAAATAGACATTAAGCTTAGGAGAAAATACATCACTAATCATCCATGAAGTGCAAGTGAAAGCCACAATGATTGATTACCTCATCCACTAAGAACAGATTGTGAGCAACTGAGAAAGGCAGAGGAAAGAAAGAAAAGAGAAAGCTGGATTCAATCCACAGAGGATGTGTGTATATATTGAAATAGCACCCGGGGCCCCATTATGTGGGCAAATAATACATGTTAATCCAAAAGAAAATAAAGAGAATGACTATTATCTAAAAGACAAAAGGTAGCAAATGCTGGCAAGGAAGTGGAGAAAGAGAAGGACGTTTAGAGAGAATTAAATTAATGAACATTATGGAAGACAGAATGGATATTCCTCAAAAATTAAAAAGAGCAATTACAATATGGTTGAGTGATCCCATCTCTGGGTATTTATCCAAAAAAAGTGAAATCAGTATGTTAAAGTGACATCTGCACTCCCTGCTCCTGCAGCACTACGCAAAAGAGGTAATGGATGGGAATAGCCTCAGTGTCCACAACCGACAAATGGTTAAAGAAAACGTATACATATATATAATGGGGTCTTTCCCACCTAAAACTAAGAATGACATCCTGTCATCTGCAAAAACATAGGTAGAACTGAATATCATTAAGTGAAATAACCCAGGCACACAAAAGCAAGTGTCATGTGATCTCTCACTCATTAAAATCGGCAGAATATGAACAGTTTATTTCACAGAAGTCAAGAGTAGAGTGGTGGTTACCAGCGGCAGTGGAAATAAGAGGTGTGATCAGAGTAAGAGCTGAATGTGAGTGTCTTTACAAGCTATGACCAACACTACAGCATATGAGGTATGCTGCCTCAGTGCCATCCAACAGAACAGCAGGATCACAAAACATGGCAGAGCGTTCTCAGCCACCTTATGCACTGGATCTGGCATCATGTGTCTTCTGGCTCTTCCCTGAAGTCAAGATGATGATAGGTGAAAGTTTTGAATTGGTTCAAGACATAAAGGCATTCACAGCAGTGCACCTAATGACATTCAGTAGAAAGGACTCCAGAGCTGCTTCAGAAAGTGCGAGGAACTGTGCGATAAATGTATTCAAAGTGAGGTATTTTGAGGGGGTTAATGCAAATGTGTCTTTTACTGTAACAATTTAAAAAAAAAGTAAGCATTCACTGTATTTTCTGTCACACACACACACACACACACACACACACACACACACACACACACCAGGCCTTGGCTGCAACTGCTATGTTAGACACTTCTGCAGCCCACAGTTTATTTTTGTAGGCAGAGTTCCACTGAGACAGCCACACATTTGCTTGTATATCATCTGTGGCAGCCTTCACTTTACAATGATGATGACCATGTGGTCCAGAAAGCCTCCAGTGTTTACTCTCTGGAGCTCTACAGAAAAATAGTTTGCCCATGCCTGATCTAAAGCTTCTGTGCTATTCTTGAGCAGGGCTTTTGCATGCACTGGTACCTCTCTGATGTGCTTCCTTCCACACTGTCTAATGGAACTGTACTACACAAAAAGCAAACCCAAGTGTAAATAATGGTCTTTAGTTAAGAACGATGTATAAACATTCATTCATCAATTCTAGCAAATGTACCCTATCAATGAAAGCTGTTGTCTATCGAAGAAAATGGGGGTGGTATCTGTGAGCTCTCTGTCCTTGCTCTCAGCCTAAAACTGCTCTAGAAAGTAGTTTGTTAGCTTAGAAAATGTTCTCTAGTGCACTGTTTCAAAGGTTAGTTTGTAGGAACTCTGAAAAAAGTGACAATGAAATCTCATTATAATAGTAATTATAAGAAGCTATTCTCAAATTATTTTGGGTAAAATAACTCTCACATTAGATTTTCAGGGTAGAGGATTCAGCACTTTTTCATTAATACATGTTAGTTATTCTCGTAACTAATATTTACATTTTGGTGTAAGATGCCTCCAAAATACTAGTCAGTATATTAAAGACATACTCACATTAACCCTCTAAGACCCCAGACTTGTGCTCCAGTCTGGAGGAATACCTGCACAGGCGCTGCGCTGGAGCAGGGGCTCGCAGACTGAAGCCGAATTTTGTATAATCCTTGACTAATGATGTTTCAAAATTTTAACTGGCTTTTATTTTTTAGGGTTAACAGCAAGACTTTGCTTTATCTGTGTGTTTGTTCTGCTTGTTAGTGCATGTGTACAGTACACTACGATTCCGCTCATGGCGGGGAGGCGGCGCACGGACATCTCACTTCCTCACTGTTTTAAGTGCCCTTCCCGTCCCTCCTCTTTCCCCTCTCCCACCTCTTGGTCCCCTTCCCCTTTGCAAAAGATCCACCTCCCTGTTCACTATTATCAATGGTTTTTAAAAGTCCAAACATCTAAAATACGCACTATTGGACCTTTGCAGAAAAGATTTCCTTGCCCTAATTTGGAAGGCCCACTGTATTATAAAAAGAACAATTATAAAGGAACACATTGACATCTCTCTCATCCAAGATTTCACATTTATGGCTGATCTGACGAGAACAAACTGAACATTCATGTACATTACTAACCTCAGTCTGCCCCAGAGTAACCTTTCTCTACAGCCCTTGTTCGTAGCCTTAAACAGAAGAATCTCTGTCTGAGTTTCACAGAGTTCTCAAGTCTGTACTCCTATCTCCTAGCTGGGTGAGAAATGGACAAGTAATTGAAAAGAAATGTGGACATACAATATCTCTATTAGAATAAAAAGAAAATTAATTGTTTTGCTATGTCCTTCTCCTGTACTGCATAAACACAAGAGATGCTCCACACAGAATACCCTCCCAACTCACCTGAATTGTACACTTACTTTTCTTTGGATTCAAATATGTAGTCCAGAAGTAGTCCTAAGGTATGCTTTGCATAGAGATCTGCAGAATAGTTTGCAATGATTAAAAATACTCAGTACGCTTACATTTGTAGTCTAAAGTTATCCTTAAATTTGTATAGTTTACAGTAATCTTAACTATATTCAGCTGACATGCCTGAAGTGTGACACTGATCCTTTATATTGACAACCAAAATTTTGAAAAAGGCTTTATCAGGACAGGATAGCAGGTAGAAAAACATTATTAATCTAGTATACAAAAGCATTTATCTCAACAAAAATATTCCCAGAATATACATAGACAATCATTTCATTCCAGTACATCACAAGAAAAACTGGAAACATCTTAAATGGCTTTACATAAGAGATTGACTTTGAAGTTGTTTACATCTGTAGGACAAAAACCTCAAATACACTTACACTGTGTAGCTGGCAGACTTATCTGTGATAGAGTTAAGTGTAAACACACGGTGTTAAAGAGCATGCAGTGGGTATGTGTTCCCCAGAAAGTTGCTTGTACAGATCATAACCTTTTCTGAGTTATTCAGAATATTTTAAAACCAAGAACACATATTTTTTAAAAGGTATCCTTCAGCTCTGTATAAAAAAATAGGTTTATGTGAGCTGAGATCTATCGGTCAATCAATCTGAAGTACTAGGTTAGAATTAGAAAGTTATCTTGCACTACAAATGGCCCATTTTCTCCCCTGGGCTGTTATCTAGCCTAATTTTCTGCCTGCATTTTACTTCAGACTTGCAGGAAAGATTTGTGGAATACCATTAGCCATGGCTGAGAAGCCACCTTCGTGCTCAACTCTTGTTCTCAGCCGCTGATACCTTCTGGAAAACACTCACCTACAGTTCTTCTAGACAGATAACTCCTGTTGGAAAAGCTTACGAGGAAAACTCCCCTTAGGTCCTGTTAGCTACATAGGCATAAATCAAAAGGCTTTTTTTTTTTTTAGCACAGTGAAAGAAAAAAATAACATTCATATAAAACTTTATGTGCAACATGAAAGGATTTGCATTAAACACCCCTAAACTTGGCATGGTTGCTGTTAAGCAAAACACAGCAGTAATTGAAGCATTAATGTCTTTGTGGTCTATGGATTTGCCACAGTGTGAGTCTCTTCATATGCAAATACTATTCTCTAGTGTCTGCTTGTTTGTTTTGAATTATACCAGCAGGTCAATATGGCATTTGCTCCTCTCTCTCTCTGTCTCTCTCTGTCTCTCTGTCTCTCTCTGTCTCTCTCTCTCTCTCTCTCTCTGCCTTTCATTTGGTATCATTTTGTCTTGTATAGATAGCATACACACAAAGTACAAAATTCCAATGAAATTAAAGGTCAAATAATGAAAATTAGTCTCCTCCAATGCCTGACCTCCAGCTCAGCCTCCTGAACTCAGAGCCACTGGCACTGAAAGTAAAGGTAGGGAAAAAGAACCAAGAAAGTCAGGCTGATCAAATTGCTCATGGAATTTGGTGGAATCAGGAGCAAGGTCTCTGCAGAGGTGTGAACTGGGACAGCAGCAGTGACACCTGGAAGCAAGATAAACACAGAGTACACAACTGCCCTGCTAAGCCCACCGCCTGGAGACAAGGAGCAAGCCAGAGACCTGTCTGGGTTCTGTGACAGCAAGGACAGTGTAGGCAGAAGGCAGAGTCCTTAGAAGATCGGGTGTGCAGCCCTCTCTGTACTCAGGGTGTACAGGGGTCCCAGCCTGTCTCCAGAACACAGAGCCACTGGCACCTGGTGGGTATGCACTACAGGCGGGTTTAATGGAAGAATAAATGCATGAGAAAAATAATACTAAATGATGGTCATCAACAGTAGGAGTGAGACAGAGGCACCAGTGAAGGTGGAGGCTGTTTTTGAAGCTGATGATGAAACTGTGTCCAGGTACCTGGGTCAGTGGCCCCCCACAAACTGGAAAGAGAATCTGCGGAAGTTTAGGAAGGGTCCCTTTAACTTCCTTCCCCAAACAGTTAAAGATGTCATATTACATGACCCATGCATGCTTACATTTATAGTAAAACTCATAATAGCTAAAACTGGAAGCAACCTCTACAACCACCAACAGAAGCATGGGTAAGGAGAATGTGACACACTCAGGGCAGCCCTGCTGTGCCACAAAGAAGGAGAAACTCAAGTCACTTGTAGGAAAGTGGATGCATCCTGAGACCAATGTTAAAGTACAATAAGCCAATGCACAAACTCAAATATCAAGGATTTCTCTTCAGTGCAAAACCCAAAGTATGAATAAATTAAAGAGAAACATTAAAGATAGATACACTGCTACTCAGTTCATGGACTTATTTCTTTCCATGATTCTGAATGAATGAATTGAATGAGAACTAAACCAAAATTAAAGGTTATACTCAGTATCAACCTGGGGAAATTTGCTTTGGTGCTTGTCCAATTTTGTTTGTGGCCAGAGGGGTGGAAAGAATTAAGTTTGTGAATGACAAAAACACTTTCCCAGGACACAGGCCACCAGGTCTTTTACAAAAGGGACCATGAGTGAGAGACGGAGGGAAGGGGAAAGGAAGGATGGTCAGCGGGTAGGAAAAGAATTATTTGAGTATGTACCTCCTCCCCAGAATGAATTTCATCAATCTGGGCTGCAAACATATACTAATTAAAAGTGAAAATTTGAAAACAGAAAAGTTTAGAAAGGGGCCACTACTTCTGCTTTGAAGTTGTCTTGTCAGGGCTTACATCACCCAACATGGTTCACATTCTCCCATGTGAACAGGCACTGGGTAAAACAGGCACAAGCCAGGACACCTTCTGAAGAGCAGCTGCATGTTCTAGGATTAGTTCTGCACTCTACAGAGTGCATGGCCACAAGAAGAACAAATCTAACTCTGCTCTTCCTCCTTACAGCATAATCTCTGTTACCATGAGAACCCACTCCATACGTTTGTGGCCAGATGTGATAAAAATAGGAGAATGGCTTTATGAGTGGAACCGAAAATAACTCCTCAAAAGTGGAGGCAAATAGTAGTCCAGTATCCAAAATAATTGAAAATGTATTTGTACACATTAATTTAGTTAATTCAGTGGTGCATGTTAATTCACCCACTTTCCTGCAAATTTAAACATCTCCAAGATTGTTAAAGCCCTTAAATATTTTTTTTTATTTTAAAGACAAAAGAATGGAGACATATGAACCAGAAAAGCCATAAACAATACAGAAAATACAAAGTTATACAGAATATAGTAGGGAATTAGAACTGGATGTTGTATTACATAGTTATCTTCACATTAGTTAACACAAAAACATTAAAGGAAATACCAAATTGTAGATAAGATAGTAGGGAA
>PVLD010012289.1:0-61116 GCA_004027595.1 Dinomys branickii | reverse complement strand
CAGCCTCTCCCTGAGATGGAATACAATGGCAACCCTGAATCAGTGGGCTACAAGATCAAGTACAGCAGGTCGGATGGCCATGGCAAGACCCTGAGCCACGTGGTGCCGGACCGCGTGGAGCGGGAGTACACCATCGAGGACCTGGAGGAGTGGACGGAGTACCGCGTGCAGGTGCAAGCCTTCAACGCCATCGGGAGCGGACCCTGGAGCCCTGTGGTGCTTGGCAGGACCCGGGAGTCAGGTACCCCCACCCCGTCTCTCCACCCCCAGGCTGCCCAGGGGTACACGGGGCTGGAACTGTTGTCCAAAAACAGCCTGAGCAGCTTCCTCTGTGCTCAGCCTGGTGCACAGCACTCTGCCCCAATATCACGTCCCTCGGTGCCTGCCCATCGCTGGGTCTGTCCCCACTGTCAACATGAGGTCATTTCCATGGGGTGGCCAGGCAGTCTGTCTACCTCCTGCACTCAGCTTTAACCCTGAAGGAGCCTAAGATAGAGGTTTGGGGAAAAGCATTGCTCTCAGCTCACTTTAGAAATAAGTCCGGCCTTCAGGCAGCCCTCCTTCATCCACATGTGGTTCGCCATCCTGTGGCTTTTTGCTGGCACCTTTTAAATTCAGGCAGCCTCCCAGATTTCCAAGCCCCATTGGAAAGCCCAAAGACAACACAGGAGGGTGATTTGCCTCTGGGGACTGTCCACGCCATGCTTTCTGCCATGGAGCAGACAACACGGAGCTGCCTCCTGCCAGAACCCCCAGTCTGCTGCTCGCCTCCCTCTGCTGCAGGGCCAGCCAAGGTCCTCAGCTTCCCCTCCTCCGCTCCCTCTTCCCCCACAGTCCCCTCCTCTGGCCCCACCAATGTGTCAGCGCTGGCCACTACCTCCAGCAGCATGCTCGTGCGCTGGAACGAAATCCCGGAGGCTGATCGCAACGGACTCGTGCTGGGCTATAAGGTGAGTCCCTGGAGGAGGAGTGCAGGGTCCCTGCACTGGCTCCCCGATCCTCCCAAATGTGTGGTCCTTGTCACCCTCTGGGTCTCTTCCTCCTCCAGTGGACATGGGAACTGCCTGGCTTCCCATCCGCCAGTCACCACCACAACCAGGGAGGCCTCCATAGGGGCAAGGAGGCCTCCAGTGGGTCTTTGGGGCTGCTCCAGCTCTTCCAGGTGGCCCCAGCGTCCCACATAGTTCTGATGGGCCCAGTCTTAGGTTTTGTATTAGGCAGTTTTCATTACCATAGTGAAACACCTGGGACAGGCTAACTTAAAGTAAAGAGGTTTGTTTAGCTCCCCATAGAAGAGGCTCACAGAAATAGTGCCTGCGCAGGCTCAGCTCCAGCGAGAGGCCCTCTCAGCGTGTCCCGTCACGGTGAAAGATAGTGACAGCTTGCACGGGAGACGTGATCCCATCCTACATCTGCAGACAGGAAGCCAGGGAGAAGTGGGTGGGGCCAGCCAGGCTCAGTTCTTTGTAACAGCCCAACCCACTCTCGGGAAATCACAAGGGGCCAGATGAGAACTACTTAATCCCTCTTGTGGTTAGGGCCCCCCTAAGCTGGCAAGAGGCCCCACTTTTCCAGGTGACATCAGCTCCCACATCTAAGGACCAAGCTCCCCATGCACGGACCCTTGGGAGGATAAAGCAAAATCTAGACCACAGCAGTTTCCATCCGCTTCTAAAACTGTTCTTAAATAAAATTTTTAAAAAAGTTGTTCTTAAACCTGTGCCTCGCCACCTGGTCCAGCCCTCGCCTGGAAGCTAGGAGACGGGTTGATGTGGCATCATTCCTAGCTGTGTGACCTTCAGCAAGTCACGCTCCCTCTCGGAGCCCCTCCTCCACCCTGGGCACTCTCTGGGAGATCTTCCAGCTCTACAGCTGAGTCCATCTTTGTCCCCGGTCCTCCTGGTACATGGGCTGTGCCGTTACCCCTCCCCCACCAGCCTCTTGGGACAAGCCAGACCAGACTATCAAGATGAGGCTCGGAACAGGTACTGTCACAGTGAGACCCAGCCTGAGGCCTCTCCCGTGCTTGTCTCGCCAGGTGAGGTACAAGGAGAAGGACTCCGACTCCCAGCCCCGCTTCTGGCTGGTGGAAGGCAATGCGTCTCGCAGCGCACAGCTCACCGGCCTGGGCAAGTACGTGCTATACGAGGTGCAGGTGCTGGCCTTCACACGCATCGGCGATGGCAGCCCTAGCCACCCCCCCATCCTGGAGCGCACGCTGGACGATGGTAAGTCTGCTTCCAGAGGGCCTGGGACCACTGGGGGGCTCCCATGGTAGACAGGTCACTAGGGGCTGCCAGCCCCACTGTACAACCTGTGGGTCCCTAAGGAAGATGGGACAACAGAAGAATTGGACATCCCATCCCATCTCTTGATCTCTCTCCAGGACAAGTGTACAGAGTGGGAACTTTGTAGGAGTTTTGATTATTTTCTCTCCCGGGGCAAGTCTGCATTGGGTAAAGTTTGTGAAAAGGAAAAACCCTTGATTTTTATTCCCCTGAGCATGAGCCTCTTGGTCCTGTTTGCAAAATAGTGACACTGGACAAGGCATGGTAGTGCTCATTTGTAACCCCAGCACAGTGGGAGGCTGAGGCAGGAGGATGGCAAGTTTGAGCTCAGCCTGGCTCGCATGGTGACTTAGTGAGATCCTGACTCAGAATAAAAAAGGACTGTGGATGTATCTTAGTGTGAAAATCCCAGGTTCAATCCTGGTACCAAAAAAAAAACAGGGGTGGGGTGACACCAGCCCAGCAGCAGCATGCATTGCTACAGCAGAGCTTCTGGTCACAAGCTGCCTGGTAGGTCCTTTGCCTCATCACCCACATTTGCAGGGTCCAGACAAGAGTGCAGAAAGAAGCCCAAATACCACATGTCTGTATATTCTAAAGTTATAAATCAAGCTAATGAACTGTTAAATTAAATATGTCCTACCCTCATGTCTTGACAAATACATCAAAATACCTTGGCCCAGAAGGCCAAGTTCAAGCTCAGGAATCTCAGACTTCTCAGCATTCTGTGCAGCAAGGAGCAGCCCCATCTGGCCACAGCCCCTTTCCACCCTCTCCTCCCCTATACATCATTCAGACCCATCCACCTCCCGGACAGCCACCGCTGGCCGTCCCTGGGTCCAGCGGCACACAGTCTGCCCTCGAGAGGGAGATCTGGGTAACTGGTTCGTGTAGACCCCGACAGTGTGCTTCAGAGGTCTGAGCTGAGCTCCAGGACTCCAGGATTTCAGAATCAATCTAGAGGAGAGAGACATGCAGGCTGGGGTGGGCGTGGCATTACCCCACAGGTGTTCCACACGGAGGCAGGGAGGACCTCAGAGCAGGGCCTTCTGAAGCATGGATGCAGGGCAGGGCCAATCTACCAGGTACTGACAGTGTGAACACAGACACTGAGCCCAAATAATGCCTATATTGAGGGTAGAAACTTCATTCTACCTTCTAGTTTCTATGAAAAAGCCTGTCTTAAGGGAATAAACCTCATTGATTTCACATTTGTGCCCGTGGCTCCTAACGCAATGCCAGGCAGCGTTCCCTTAATATTCACTGAACTGGAATGAGTCCCCCTGCACCCTGCTGGGCTGCCCTGCTGGAGGGCATGAGCCACACCATCAGCCTCTTCTCCCTGCCCCCTCCAGTCCCAGGACCGCCCACGGGCATCCTGTTCCCAGAAGTGAGGACCGCGTCAGTGCGGCTGATCTGGCAGCCCCCCACTGCCCCCAACGGCATCATCCTGGGTAAGTCTGGGCCTTTCTGGGCCCTGCCTGCAGGAAGTGGGAGGAGCCAGAAGGTGTAAAGGGGCACACAGAAGGTCCAAGAGGTGTCCAGCTGTCCTTCAGAGTAGGATCTGAGGCTCAGTCCTCCTGCTAGAAGTTTCAACCGATGACATCATGTGCAGGAGGACAAGGTCAAGTTCAGATCCCTTAAGGACCCTTGGCTGGCTTCGTGCCTCTGCATGCACCAGTGCCCAGCCAGCTGCCATCTCATAAAGCTCACCGCTGTTCCTTAGTTTAGTCAAGTGAGGGCACACCATCCAGCTCAGCACAGCCACGCTTACTACTCAGAAGCAGCTGACATACGGGAAGGAGCTGAGGACAAGAAGCTTCCTCCCCAACATACACTCCCAGCCCGGAGGCTGCTGCTGCATGAACTTGAGCACATCTGCTTCCCCACAGCCTCTGCCTCTCACCTTTACAATGATAGCACGATGTGGTGATAGGCACGATGTCATGGCCAGGTGCAGCGATGCACACTTACTGTTCCCAGCCTCACAGGAGGGTGAGGCAGGAAGATAGCAAATTCAAGGACAGCCTGGGCAAATTAGAGAACAAAACTCCATCTCAAGATATTGTTAGATAAAATAAAATAAAGAACACACACACATGCACGCATGCACGCACGCATGCACACACGCACGCACACATATGCACACATGCACTGGGGCTGGGATGACCTGCACCTGTTCTGGCTTCATGGTCCTGCCAGCCCTAGGTAAATGCCACACCTCGGAAGGCAGTACATGGTGAAAGTCATGTGCTTTAGATTATTCTAACCTGGGTTGGGATTCCAGCTCTGTCACTTTCTAGTAGCTGGCCGGGCCTCTCCTAGCCACCCGCTTCTGACACTGGGCCGATGTGGAGGTCACTGTGCATACAGCCCCTACCCGGGACCCTCAGCAGCCCACGCTCCCCAGGGTACAGAGGAGCCGTAGGAGTGACAAAGCACAACCAGGGCAGGAGCCGCTTGCTTACCTGCTTTCCTTCTCCACCCTTTCGCTTTCTGCCTCCCAGCTTACCAGATCACACACAGGCTCAATGCTACCACGGCCAACACCGCTGCAGTGGAAGTACTGGCACCGAGCGCCCGCCAGTACACAGCCACCGGCCTCAAGCCTGAGTCTGTCTACCTGTTCCGCATCACGGCTCAGACCCGCAAAGGATGGGGAGAGGCCGCCGAGGCCTTAGTAGTGACCACGGAGAAGAGAGGTGACTGGCCACAGGAGCTGGGGGGCTCAGGCAAAGGTATCCCCAGTAATCCAGGTGTTGGAGCCTCTGCTAGTGGGAGGTTGGTTGTGAGTCAGGTTGCCCTGGTCTAGAATGGAAACTGAAAAGCAGAAAGTAGGCTCCGACCTCTCGAGCCAAGGTCAGCGAAGGGTCTGCAGACCTGAGACTGAGCTGGGAGTTCCGCTCCCATTCTGGGAGTTTCCCTCCCTGGGATCCCATTCTGCTCTGGCTTTCTAAAGGAAGATCGGTGATCCCCTCCCACCCCTGACTTTGTCCAGGTGAGTAAGGGTCAGAGTTGCAGCCTGGGCTCTTGACTGCCACTCCCTGCTAGCCCCTCATCCGAGCTGGGGTTCCACAGAGTAGCCCTGAGGCCTCTGCTTGGTGTGAAAGTGATTTGTTGGAAAACATCCCCAGAAAAAACCAGTAGGACGCTACTTGTGTTGCTAGTACTAAGTAGGCAGAGGTCAGGCATGTGCTAAATGCTCTGCAATGCACAGAGAATCATCCAGTCCAGGTGCCAGCAATGCTGAGGCTGAGCTTTGCTGCCGTGGACAGTAGGGGAGGAAGGCTGGGGAGAGAGGAAGGAGCGCTAGGCTGCGGTGTGAAGTCAGTTCCACTAAGGCTCAGCCCCCTCAATGGGGCAGTACAGGTCCCATCTCCAAGTTGTCCCTGCCAGGAGCAAAGGCGCTGGGGTGTTTACACCTCCTCACTGTGGTGCTTGGCTGGGGCTGCATGGGGACTCCTGGCACCTGAGACTCTAAGAGCCTCGGAGTCAGCAATCAGAGACCAGGAGACAGTGCCGGCTGCTAAGGGTGAGACCAGCAAGGCCCCCATGTGCACCAGAAGTGAGCTGAGGAGGGGGCACCACAGCTGAGCCCCTCCTTCCCCTCCAGGAAATTCCACCCCCTCCTGCATCCTAGCTCAAACTTCACAGCTCACCAGCCCCTCCCTCCCCAGACCGCCCTCAGCCCCCCAGCAAGCCTGTGGTGCAGCAGGAAGACGTGAAGGCGCGGAGTGTGCTGCTGTCCTGGGAGCCGGGCAGCGACGGTCTGTCCCCTGTGCGCTACTATACCATCCAGACCCGCGAGCTGCCCAATGGCAGGTGGGCGCTTCACTCGGCCTCCGTCAGCCACAACGTCTCCAGCTTCACTGTGGACAGGTGAGGCAGGGTCCACCCCAGCACCTCACACCTTCCCCAGCTGGGATGGGCACGGCCGAGGCCTCCTCCTGGAGGACGGGGGCCCTCTGAGAACCCCGCAGCCTGGCCCACTCCTCCTCATCCCCCACCCTAAAGGCGTCGCTCCCCCTCTCCAGGCACGCCATTAGGACTACCTCTTAATTATATCTGGAGCCTAGTGTTCCCCTTCTAGTGAAGCGCTCACCACCCTTCATTAGGGATTCTCCCCAGCCAGCCGGCAGCTTCCTTCCATCTTTAATGGGGAAGCAGCACTCACTCCGAAACTCTGACTTCAATTTAATTCCTGGCGGTTGTATTTTTTAACATTCTGGTTGACGTGACCCGAAGTTTGAGCAATCCTTTCCTCCCCGCTCTCCCCGCCCCCATAAATCAAGAAGGAAGGCTTTTGCTGAGAGAGGAGATGGGCAGATAGAGACAAGTCTGGTTCTCTCTTGGGAACTTCTGCCCTCCGAAGTTCACTAGATTCAGGAAAGGAAGGGCAGCTTGCGAGGGGACACTCAGGGAGGGAAGTCTGAGTGCTTTTGTGGCTGCCTGGCCTCTGAGATAGAACCTGGGTGGACACGTCTCCCTGGGGACATGTGGCAGCTGAAGACACCCCAGAGGCATGACCCAGGGGCATGGCCTGGGGACTCAGGACCCCAGGACCTGGCTCCAGTTTGACCTTTGTGTAGCAGGGCACCTTCTGAGCTTAGATCTGTGTGGTAAGTCAACATGCCTGCCTCCCTTTCCCAAGCAAGGATAGATCAGTGGGAACCCATGGCAGAGGCATGGAACAGGGTCTTTTGGGATATCTGGTCATGGGACCCACTTCCCTCCACAGGCTGAAGCCCTTCACGTCCTACAAGTTCCGAGTGAAGGCAACGAACGACATTGGAGACAGCGAGTTCAGCGAGGAGTCCGAGTCACTGACCACTCTGCAGGCTGGTCCGTGTGCCTCCTCTCTGGGCACTGGGGAGAGAGGCCTCCAAGTGCGAGAGGACACTGGGCTCCTGGGCCCTTCTCCTCCAGGACACAGTCCTTGGGAGGCTTGGTCTACAGCAGCCCCTCCAGGGGCTCAGGACCCTAGATCCAGCCTGGCGTTCAAGACTGACATTCCACAGGCTACCAGGGAGTAGATGGGCAACCAGAGAGGCCTGTGACTGGGACCCTTGGGTTTGGCCAAGACTTTGGTCTCTCCCTCCATGTTGGCCCTTTGTCCTAAAGAAGTTGTGATGATGAGCATACAGGGTGACAGAGAGGGGTCTGCCTGTCAGTCCCAACTCAACAGACCCTGGTCCCATGGGCTCTGGGTGGGGCTGAATCTCCAGCACCCAGGTCCCACCTGCCTGCCTCTCTCCACAGCCCCTGACGAAGCACCCACCGTCCTCTCAGTGACGCCCCACACCACCACCTCCGTGCTGATCCGATGGCAGGTAGGCCAGGCTGGCGGGATGAGCCCATCTCCCCTCAAGACTCAGACAGGCTGTGCTCTGGGGTCAGAAAGCGAACAGACCCCAGTGGGGCTGCCTGCATCCCCAAGAACAAACAGAAATGCATGAGAAATCCAGGCATGCACGTCATGGAACACTCTGCACACACGTGTGTGCACAGCTACTCCCCAGAGAATCACATTTGGCAGATGCCACCACCTCCCCTACCGCAGATGAGGACAGAGACACAGGGGGGGATGTGCACAGCCCCAGGGAACACAGCTCTGTGAGTGGCAGGGTCAAGTTTATCAACCCAGGTCTACTGAATCCTTGGGAAGAAGAGCGCTTTGGAAGCCCAGACCCAGGCTCTGCCCATCACCCAGCTTCTGTCCTCCAGCTGCCTGATCTGTGGGAGTCGCGGCCTGCCCTGCAGGGGTCTGGGGAATGAACACAGACAACCTCAGAGCCCAGGCCTCCCAGGAGCCCCACTCCTCGCCACCCTCCCACGCCCTCTGAAACCCAGCCGGGGCTCGGCAGGTTGCCCGCAGGGGCTCCATGGCCACAGGTCCCTGTCCCTGCATCTCAGGAATCAGAAGACAGGCCCCAGCCCGCGCCCCTGTGCTGCCGACATGCAGCTCTGGGGAGGACACCCCCTTAAGTAGAAATGACCTGGACAGACACCAGGGATGCTGGAATGGACAAGGCTGACCTGGAGAGGGGGCAGGGCGATGCCTCCAGCAGCCAGGGAAGCAATTAAGGAGCTAATAAAAGGCTGAACCATTTCTGCAGGATTTTTAAAAAGAGGCTTCATAAAAGGTAGTTCCCAGCTTCCCCCCCCCCCCCCCGAAGCCTGCTCTGCAGCGCAGCTGTGGACGGGGGAAGAAAGCAAAGGAGAGAATGATAGGCCGGCAGCGCTAGCAGATGCATTCACCATTCACCTGGTACATGCTGAAGAGCAGGGAGAGGGCGTCGCTTGCAGAAAGTGCCAGGAAGTGTTGGCCAGGGGACAAGCAGAGCCTGCAGGTCTGGGGAGGCTGGAGCTGAGGTGGGAGCGTTTCTGGACAAAGCCTGGCTTGTGTGTCCAGGGTTGAACGTCTGAGCCCCCTGGATGCTGTGTGACGTGGCCGAGTGCCTTACCATCTCTGAGCCTGCTCAGAGCTTTCTGCGCCGTTGAGGAGGATGGCACGCAGATCCCTGCCCTTCTCCCCCTCCCAGGGAATGCCGCAGTGACGCAGCAGCCTTACTGGAAATGCATTGTGGGTCAACAATGCCCCTGGCTCCCTCCCTTCTTTCCCTGGTGGTGACTCAGGCGCTGCTCTGGGGCCACAGCAGGCGGGAGGGGAGAAAGGGTGGCGTGGGGTGAGCATGGTCCAGGGCTGCTCCCATACCTTACCCGTTTCCCTACAGCCACCAGCCGAGGACAAGGTCAACGGCATCCTCCTGGGCTTCCGCATCCGGTATCGGGAGCTACTCTATGAAGGGCTGAGGGGCTTCACTCTTCGAGGCATCAACAACCCGGGGGCCAAGTGGGCAGAGCTCACCTGTGAGTGGCACTCACTTCCCTGCTCCGGAGCGCTCGGCTTCCTGGAGCTGCCTAACCTGCAGCCCTGCCTGCCTGTGTGTGCCTCGCCCTGTGCCACTCAGCTACTGGCTGAGTTTGCTCAGCGCCTTCTGCATGCCCTAGGCTCCCCAGGAGCCACCAGTGACCAAGCCAGCAGTGTCCCTGCCCTCTTGGTGCGACCCCTAAAGCCACTGGCCACTGTGGGAGGGGCTCCAAATCCAGGGCCAGGGAAAGATTCTGTAGCATTAGCACCAACGTAAGGATGGGTCCAGATTCCCCGGTGCAGGGACGGAGGAGGGGAGCTCAGTATATGAGAAGGAGCAGCTTCCACTTGAGGGACCAGCAGCCTCAAAGGCCATGTTTCCTCCAGGGAAGAGCATTTGAGGCTTCTCTCCTTCCTGGAGCACTCACTTCTCTGTCTTTGGGCATGGGAATCCAGTCTGCCCCTATAGGGAAGGAAAGTTCAGAGAGCCCCAAAAATCCAGGGAAGGTCCTGGATGGATGTTTGGCTTAGGACACTTTGGTGGCCAGGGGCTGATAGCTTGGCCAAGGGGCCTGAGAGACATGAGGCATGGAGGCCAGTAGGAGGCTGAGCCAGCAAGGCAGCCTGGGGATGGCATCATCAAAGGCTAGTTTGGGAGCAGACATGCCATGGCAGCGACTCTGAAGGGCTCTCTGTTGGCTGAAGGAGGAGAGAGGAAAGCAGGCAGGGTAGAGGGGAGCACAGAGGATTTGGGCGCCCCCTCTCTCCATGCTGCTCCTTCCCACCATTCTTGAAAGTCCCTGCACCTTGTCTTCAGGCAAGTGTTCACAAAATGATTGAACGTGTAGCAAAGGTTTATTAATAGAAAAACTCGGAAGTACTTGATCCAACAGCATATGTTATTTTTTTTATATTTATTTTTTATTTTTTGCCGGCATGTGCTGGTGGTTGTGATTTTATACAGCCAGTGTGTAATACAGTCATATTTCCTGGTAGTAAAATTGTTTCTGGTTCATATGAGGAATTTAATGACTCCAGTATTTCATGGTGGTTTTCCAGGGGCCTCCGCCTTGAGACAAGGGAGTGAGTTGGGACTAGAAGGTCTCACAGAGTTGTCCCAGGGCTCTCAGGCTCTCAGGGGCCTCCCTGTGATCTTGGGCCAGTGCATACAGGGAGGGGGACAGTGGTGTCCTGCAGCTGCCTCTCTGCCACCCACCCCTCTGCTCTCATCCTGGCCCCCAGTTCAGCACCAGGAATCTGGAAACTCTCTCCCCTGCCTGCTCAGTCACCAGCCCCCCTCACCCTATCACTCTGCACCCAGTGGGGGGCTTTTGTGGGGGGCTGTGTGTCCACTAACCTCTTCTGTCTGCTGTCTCCTGCTGCTGCCTCCCGCTGTCCCACCCCAGCCCTGTACTCCATGCGGAACCTGAGCCGGCCCAGCCTCACGCAGTACGAGCTAGACAGTAAGTCTCCTAGCATGGTGGCCCCACTGAAGCCCAAGCCTCCTGGGGAGCAGGAGTGGGTCCTTGAGGATACCTGCCCCCGGCTCAGGGGTGCACTTGATGTAGAACTCAGACACACCAAGCAAGGGCAGATTCCAGCGAGTCTCTTCCGAGTGTGCCCTCTGGGGTGTGTGTGTGGAAAAGGAACCCACAGCTTTATGCGGGGAGCGGGGTCTATGGTGCATGCTGTTGGGCAGTACAGGTGGGCAGGCAGGCATCTGAGTAGCTCCCCCTCTCACCATACTAAAGGCACAGCCTGGCCCATTGTGTCTTCCTGTCCCGGGCTGTTCCTGCCGTGAGTGCTGGGTGGGTCTGCTGCACAGCTTTGTCTTCCCATAGCACATCCCTGTGCAGCTCACTCTGACCGTGCTCTAGTTTTGAAACCCTAGTGGGTCCTCCCCATGGCCCAGGGCTTCAGCTCAGGGAAAAGCCACATGAATTCAAGTCTAACCTACTCACCTCCCCTGCTCAGCCAGCATCCACAGGCTGCACAGACAACTGACTGGGGTGGCTCCCTTACTGTGTCCTGTCCAAGAGGAGGAGAGGGAGCCAGGGACAGTCAGAATGGAAACATCCAGGGCTACAAGATAAAGGATGCTTTAGCAGAACAAGGGGCACAGAGGGGCAAGGGGCCACCTTGGCAATTAGCTGGTGGGCAAAGTCCCAAGCCCTTCCTCTTTCCAGACGGCTACTCAGCCAGAGCAGGGACTGCATCTCCCACCTGGGGTGCGTGGGTCCCCTTCTTGACCAGCTTCTATCCCCCAGCTTCTTTCAGGCGTCCTCACCCAAGCACCCCAAACTTAGTGATGTGTGGGGCTTTTTAACCCAAAATTCACATCTAACAAGCCCCCTCCCCTCCAGGGCCAAGCACCCCTGTGAAAAGAGCTGGGGACTAGGAAGTGCAGGACTCAGAGGTGCAGCACATGTTTAGCATACAAGAGTCCCTGGGTTCAATCTCCAGAACCCATAAAATTAAATTAAATTAAATTTAAATTAAGTAAAATAAGAGCTGGTTAATGGGGACAGGCTGGGACAAGGCTGGGAACACCGGGAACGTCTGCCATGGTAGGAAAGAAGAAGGCAGAGAAGGCCTGATGGTCTGGTCTGGGATCCCTAGGACAGTTCGGGTTTATACCAGTTGTCCCGGCATAAATGCTAAGAGTGCCCCAAAGTGTCCACTTGGACAATACACTGTGTGGTCACCCGAACCCTGGAGGCCAACCAGCTGCAGCGCCTCATGTCCAGGTTGGCAGGGTGGTAAGCTGAGGGACCCTCCCAGGGCCACCTCGTCCTCACTCACTGCCTCGTCTCCACGGGGTTCTGACCTCAGCGGCAGTGACCTCCGTGTCCCTCCCCCCTATCTCTCGCCCACAGACCTGAACAAGCACAGGCGCTATGAGATCCGGATGAGTGTGTACAACGCCGTGGGTGAGGGCCCTCTGAGCCCCCCGCAAGAGGTCTTTGTCGGGGAGGCAGGTGAGTGCTGCCTGCGGGCCTGGCCCGGGGAGTCCAGCCTGTCCCAACCCCACAAGGTTCACGCAGGGGAGATAGGAGGTTCAGATCTGCACCCCAGCCTCTCCCCAGAATCTACTCACTCACCACCCTCTGTGCCCCTCAGTGCCCACAGCAGCGCCCCGCAACGTAGTGGTCCACGGAGCCACGGCCACACAGCTGGATGTGACTTGGGAGCCACCCCCTCTGGATAGCCAGAATGGAGATATCCAGGGCTACAAGGTAGGGGCACTCTGGCAGAGTGCAGGGTGCAGAGGGGCTGAGTTGGGGTCGTTGGGGTGGGGAATGTGCCCCTCTTCCTCCTCCCAGCCGACCGGCCGGGTATGCACCGCTCAGGTCCTGCGGTGAGCCTGATGCCCTGGCCGCCTGCACCCAGTTCACACAAACATGGTGCAGCTGAAGGAAATTACACTCGTCTTCAGGGTCCTATGAGCAGTCTGGGCTCAGACGCCAGAAACTCTATGCCCCTTACCTAATTTAAGACACCTTCCAAGGGCGCCCCCTAGTGACAATACTGGCACTGATGAGATGGCTGACTAGCAAAGCACTGCTTAAAATCATTTCTAGATTTTTGGGGATGTCATGGGTTATGATGGGGTACAGTTCAACTCTCGTATTTACCAAACCCTCTAGGACTCTTCAATCCTTTTGAAAGCCGTGGAGAGCTATAGGTTACAGGCTTTGAGGCTCATTATACAGATGAGGAAACCAAGACCCAGTTTAGGTCACAAAATAGGTAGCAGAATCCAGACCTTCTGGCTCCCTTGCCAGGGCTGGGGAGGAGGCCGAGCGTACAGTCACTAGAGGTCGTAGAAGAAAAAACAACAGGAAACAGCTGAGGGGAGGAAAAAAAGAAAGCGGGAGTGGTGGCACATACCTACAATCTCCGCACTCTGGGAAGCTGAGGCAAGCAGAGCGTGAGTTCAAGACGCTATCTCAAAATTTTAAAAAGCACTGAAGAGGACTGGGGGAGGAGCTTAGTTTGGAGACCCCGGGCACAGTGCTCAAGTACCACAATAAACAAAAACGAAAGGAAAAGGAGCTTGTCGTGCTGTCTGGAGCACATTTCCCGGCCTGAGCCAGTGACTCTGGGACTCTGATTCCTGGCGGCGGCGGCTGCATGTTATTGCAGAGAACAGACCTCCTACAGTGGCCGCAGAGGTGGATGGACGGCACAAGCACCTGTGGTTTCCCTGGCTCGGCCGCTCATCCCACGGGGGAAACTGAGGCAGCAAAGGCGAAGCACATGCTGTTAGGACAGGCAGCCCTGGCGAAGGCAGGATCCAGTACAGGAGCCTCTTTCGTCTGGGGTGCAAGGGAGGGAAGGAGGAGGCGTTGTCTTGCCGAGGAAGCTCTGAAGACGGATGACACCCTCAAGACTTTGCCCAGGAGCGCCAGCTGGGAAAACTAAATTTTGCGCCCCTAGCATATGCCTCCCAAGGGGGGTAAGGCGCCGGCGGAGCCTGCGATGGTTTGGCAGCCACCAGCTTGTCGAGGTTTGAAAGTTGCAAGTTAATACACAGATCCAGGAAATGTGTGGGTGCACGGGCACCGTACTGAACAGAGATGTCTAAGTGATCCACAAAACATCGTCTGTACGGAGCCGTGGCCAGGGATGTGAACCGGGTAAGCAGAACCTCTGCCTCCCGGTCTGTATGTTAACATCAGCATTCACCCCATTAACACCTGCGGGTGTGACGTCATCAGCCAGCGACCGCTGCTAAAGTGACCCCTCCTTCGGGCCAAGCTGACCTGCAGTGTGCCTGGAGAGGCACTGTGCTCAATCCGAGAATCCCGCCGCTCGGTTACTCAATGACACATGTTTATTGAGCAGTTATTTTGTGCCCTCACTAGTGACAGTGCTGGGAATAAAACAGTGAGCAAAGAGATAACATGAGCGTAAATTTTAGGGGGGAAATTAACAATTTACAAGGTAAGTCATATTGCCAGATGGTGGGGTAAATGAAGCAGGTGCGCCGAGAACTAGATGCAGGCTTAAAATTTTAAATAGAATTGTTAGAAAAGGGTTACAGGAGAAGGTGATATTTGAGCCCAAACCTAAATAAACAGAACCTGATTCACATGAATCCACAAGAACATTCCAGAAAGAGGGAAACGAAGAGCAAAGGTCCTGGGGTATGTCAATGTTTTCAAGTGAAGCCAAGCCAGCAAAAAGCTCCAGCTCACCCCGGGGAAGCATGATGAGAAGGGCAGAGAGCAGCTGGAGCCCTGGGAGCCCTCAGGCTTCGGCGGCTACCCCGAGGGAGTTCTTGGGTGGAGAAGAGGCACCGCAGAGGACGTGGCCCTCCATGGGCTCACGTTGGTTGCTGTGCTTCTGGAAGGAGGGGAGAGTCAGATGCCAACTCCAGGAGGGCCAGGGCGGGAGGCAACCTGGGAAACAATTATGCTGAGTGTTCAAAGAAACTTACAACCAATCTAGTTTTGCAGGCCTTGATTCACTTCAGTGGGGGATTGCCACACCACAGCCCAGTGACCTAACTGGCCTTTCATCTTTTTGTAAATAAAGTGTTTTAGAGACACACCCATGCCTGCTTATGAGTTGCCCGTGGTTGCTTTTGCACAAAGGTAGAGTTGAGCTGGATGTGATAGTACCTACCTGTAATCCCAGCTACTCAGGAGGCTGAGGCAGGAGGATCACAAGTTCAAGGTCAGCCTGGGCAACTTGGCAAAACCCTTGTCTTAAACATAAAAAGGGCTAAGGATGTAGCTCAGTGGTAAAATGCACCAGGTTCAATCCCCAGTAACACACACACACACACACAGGACAGAGTAGAGTAGTTGCAACAGAGACTTAGGGGCTGCCCTGGAAAGCTGAAGACATAACTCTCTACGCCTTCTTAGAAGAAGTTTGCAAAGCCCTGGAGATTGCATTAGTGATGTGGAGTTCACAGGAGCTTGATGGGAGGTGGGTACTGGGAAATGCATGGAGCAGGATTAACAGAAAAGACATGCAATCTACAGAGGGTGTCTTGGGATGGGAGAAATCACAAGTTGTTTCTGCACTGATGAAAACAATACTGGATGGAGGAAAAGTTTGGTGATTTGGGAAAGAGAGGGAGCTATCGTGGAGCAATAAGGTGGGGTGGTGAGGGGAGTACAGTTCAACACACAAATTCAGGGTGGCCTTAAAGGGAGTGACCAGTTCAGCCATCGCGGCAAGAGAGAGGCAGCGGGTGCGGGCTGAGGAACAGGAGGCGATAGAGTCGCAGCGGATTGCTCCCATTTCCCAATGCATATCCTCGCTGGGAATGAGGCTGAGGGGGGAAGGGGAGAGGGAAAGAATGTACAAACGGCCACGCAGCCCTCTTCCTTATCTGCAGGTTCCTCAGGCACGTATTCAGCCAAATGAGATCAAAACTACTCCCTGGGAAAAAAGTTGCGTCTGTACTGAACATGTACGTGTTTTGTTCTTCTTATCCCTTAAATGATACAGCGTAACAACCATTTACAGAGCATGTACATCGCAGGAGTGATTTTTACTCATCCAGAGATTACTTAAAATACGTGGGAGGATCTCATAAGTTCTGCGCAGATCCTATAGCCTTTGATATTGGGGACCTGAGCATCCTTGAATTTTGATATCCAGGGGGGTTTCGGAAGCCATCGCCCAAGGACACAGGAGGATGGCTGTGTGCTGCTCTGCAGTGCTGGTCAAGAGCTGTATGGCACAGTAGCTCCCACTCCGGGCTGTACTCGTGAACGTAGAGCCTGATTTTCCCCCGGGGCCAGTCAGCTGCGTGTAGTGTGGGTGGATTTTACCAGCACGGGAGCTCAGCCCATTGTGTAAGATGCAGCAAGACAGGTCAGGAACTCAGGAAAGGCAGGAACACAGTAGAGGTCACCGTCAGCAGAGGGAGGTGACAAGCTACAGAACAGTAGGGAATATTTGCAAGCCATGCATCTGATAAAGAGTTAACAGCCAAAACACACAAGAAGCTCCTACTACTTGATAGTGAGAAAACACCCCAACATAAAAGTGGGACAAGGACCTGGGTGGACATTTTGCTCAAAAGAAAACAAATAAATGGCCAACAGATGTCCAGTATCACTTGTCGGGAAATGCAAATCAAAGCCACAGTGACGCATCTCCTCACACCCGTAAGGAAGGCTGTTACCAAAAGATCACGAGTGATATGGAAAAACTGGAGCCCTTGTATGCTTTGGCAGGAATATAAAATGGCACGGCCACCGAGGAAAACTGTAGGAAGGTCCTCAAAACAATAAAAAGAGAATTGCCATAAGATCCTACTTCTTCGCTTCCAGTGCTTATCCTAAAGTATTGAAATCAGCCCCTGGACATGTTTAATTCCTGTGTTCATTGCAGCATAATGTGCAATAGCTAAGATATAGAAACAGTCAGGTTGTTTTGTCAGTGAACAAACGGACAAAGAAAATGTCAGGTGGCTGGGCGCGGTGGCACACGCCTGTAATCCCAGAACTTGGGAGGCTGAGGCAGGAGGATCGTTGCAAGTTTGAGACCAGCCTGGGCTACAAAGTGAGTCCAAAGCCAGCCTGAACTGCATAGCAAGACCCCATCTCAAAAAGACAAGAAAAAATAAACAGAAAATGTCAGATGCATGTGTATACACAAGAGAATATTGTTCAGCTTTAAAAGAGAGAGAAGAAAGCAACAACCTGAGCCAGGAAGATGTCATGTTAAGTGAAATAAGCCCAAGAAAGGAAGATAAACACTGTGTGATCTCGTTTATACATAGACTCTAGATTCATCAAAATCAGTGGGGCAGGAAAAAAATAAAACAGTGAAACCCAGAGCAGAGAGTAGGGGTGGCTGGGGAAAATGAGGACACTTCTCAAAGTGTACAAAGTGTCATTACACAAGGTGAGTAAGTTTGGGGCTCTAATGTACAGTATGGTGACAGCAGCTCACCATACTGTGCTGTCCACTGAAACTAGCTAAGAGGACAAATCACCTGTTCTTGCTTGCCCCGAATAAAGGGTGACTCTGAGGTAATGGATTTGCTCACTACCTTGAGCATGGTGGTCAGTTCACACCAGCTTGTGTACCTTAAGTGTGTGTAATTTTTATGTGTCAGCTATGCCTCAGTAAAGCTGTGGTTTCTATTTGTTGATTATACCTAAGTGAAGCTAAAAATAGCAAAGAAAGGGCAAGGAATTGAGAATAGTAGAAGGAGAGTGGTGATCGTAATCATACATTCCTACACCAGCCCCTGCCTGCCTAAGGCATTTATTCCACCAGCAGGTGTTTAGTAAGCATCGCCAATGCACCCAAGCATAGCTTTAGGTGCCTGCGACACAGAAACACCAAACAGAACAGGGTGAGAGGGCATCCTGGGGAATACCTGGCTACCTGTTGGGTACTGTTACTTAGCTCTGAGCTCCTCTGTGCAGTTTGCATAAGTCCCTCTTGCTGTAAATTGGCATCTAGCAAAAGTGCGCTGAGTTTGGTGCACACTCTTGCAGTGGCGCCTTGTTTGTGTGTATGCCACCCTTGGTCCTGCACGCCACGTGTCCTGCCTGAGAGTGTGGTTCAGTCCACTAGCCCCGCTCTCTCCTGCACGGCCCCTTTCCTCTCTCCAGTGACACAGGCATGGTGTCAACACACCCTAAGCACCCTTCTTTCGGTGCCTTTTCCTGACCTCAGGTTTTCTTTCAGTTGTCACCATTCCTTTGGCTGATCCCTTTACAGCAGAGTTCCTCAAAAACTATGCAGGCAGAATGGCACACGCCTGAAGTCCCAGCACTCTGGAAGGTTGAGGCAGAAGGACTGCAGATTTGAGCCCAGTCTGGGTGACTACGGAACTCAGCAAGATCCTGTCTCAAAATCTGAAGAGGGCTGGGGTCGTGAGTTCAGTGTGAAGACCCCAGGTTCAGTCCTCAGTAGCAGGGAGGAAAAAAAAGGATTCCCTGTCGCACCTGCTGCATGTGGGTTGCTTTCCCAAAAGGTGCGTCCTTCCAATGCTATTGACAACCCCATCACCGTTGGCTGGTGCTCAGATGCCATGTCTTGTCCCGCAGCATTGGACATGGTGCCTCATGCCCTCCTTCTGGAAAGCTTTCTTCCCTTGTGGCCCTGGCTAGCTGGACCTTTCCCTCTTCTTTGCTGTTCTAGCTCATTCTCCAGCCACTGAAACCAAAGGCCCCCACATCAATCCATGCTGCTGTCTAAGAGAACCATTCATTCTCCTGGTGCGTGCTCCCCCAACACCGTCCATGTGCACATGACTTGCAGACCCCTGACATGGCCCTGACCTTTACCCTGAGCACTGAGTGCAGTGGGAACCCTGTGGTCCACTGCATCCCAACACCATGAATGTACTGGCAAGTGAGTAGGTTTATGAGTGACCACCTCAGTGCTTGCTTGTCTGGCCTTCTGAGAACAATGTGGAAGGAAAAAAAAAAGGAAAGCAAGGATCTCATGATGACAAGTTGTCCTAAGCCCTGCCGTTCACACATGATGGAAGGCGGAGACGCTTTTATGGGTTCTTGCTCCCTCTTAATCATTTCCTCCAGAGAAAAGGAGAAATGGAAAAGCCGTTTACAGATAATTCTTTGGCCAGCAGGTGGCGCCAAATGATCTCCAATCCTCCAGGTGTTTGGGGTGAACTCAGCTTTCAGGATGGCCTGAATTCTGAGTCCTAAACTAGTTTAAGAATCTTCCATGTAAAAAAAAAAAAAAAAAAAAAGAATCTTCCATGTGTGGCAAACAGGGCATTAACCTTTGCTAGATATGAAATACTTGGAATCACTGCAGAGCGTTTGCTGCATCCCTGGCCTAAAACCTTTTGTGGGCCCAAGGTGCCTTCAGAAACCAGCCAAGTCCCTGGGAAGAGCAGTGCCACCTTCTCCTGTCCCTGTGGCCTCCAGCCCTCACTTTGACCCTGGGAAATGGGTATCCTCAAGCCATTAGGTACTTAACAAAACTGCGGCTCGGAGAACTCACCTGCCCGTGTCACACTGCTGGTTAATGGTACAGCCAGAAACCAGGCCCAGGCTGCCTGCTGTTGTAGTCCAGGTTGTGTTAGCCTGCAGCTTTCGATACAGCAGGCCTAGGGCTGAGATTCTGTCTCCGTTTGTAGGTGACGTGATGCAGCTGCTGCCCTTACCACCGGCTCAGGTCCCAGGGGACAGAAACACCATTCCTCCGGCATCTATGCTCTGAGGCCAATGAGTCAGTGCTAAATCCCACAGCACCACAGTGCACTGGGACACGTGAGGGCTGTGTGCTTATGGTACTTACAGTTTCACAGAGGCTGGAGCCTTGGCTGTGAAAAGGAAAGCTCTGAAAGGGTTCCTAGAACAGCTCCTAAATCCTTCTATACGATTTCCTGGGTCAGGCACGGGCAGAAGGGAAGCCCCGTGTCTGCATTCCCGTCATTCCCATGATCCTCCTTGCCCACAGATTTATTTCTGGGAAGCCCAGCGGCAGAACCTCACTGAGCGAGTGAAGACACTTTTCCTGGCCGAGAATGGCGTGAAGCTCAAGAACCTGACTGGTTACACTGCCTACATGGTCGCCGTGGCAGCCTTCAATGCTGCGGGAGATGGTCCGCGGAGTACCCCTGTCCGGGGCCAGACCCAGCAAGCAGGTGTGGATGGGCAGCGCTGTGTCCTCGGTGCCGGAGGAGCCACCCGGTGCCTGGGCTCTTGGAGGGAGTGGAGGCAGCTGCTTTATCACCCCCGAAGCACCTAGGCTTGGTGCCTGGGCCCCCATGAGACACCCAGCAGAGTGGGAGCTGCAGCCCACAAAGAAGGGTCTAGGCCAGGAGTGCTTAGAAAAAGGAGCTGTCCCTGCAGGTTGACACCAGACCTCACCTGTCCCCTCCCCCCACCCCAGACAGCAGGCCTTGGAGACGGCCCCCCCCCCCCCTGCCCGCCCCCCCCCCCCCCCCCCCCCCCCCCCCCCCCCCCCCCCCCCCCCCCCCCCCCCCCCCCCCCCGTCTCTCCAGGGGCCTTCGTTCATTCTACCATTATTTATTGGACTTGATGCTAAGGACATAACAGGGAGACCAGTGGACTCCCCCCGCCCTTGGGAAGGACATGGATCATAAACCAGTAAATACATGAGTTCGCTGCAGGGAAGCTGAGGGCGAGGGATCTGAGGACAGTGGCTGGAGAGCCTGGGGGAGGAATGGCTCTGGACAGGTCTGCACAAAGCCCTCCCCAGACGGTGACATCTGAGCTGAGATTGAGTCCCACAGCTCAGGAAGTTGGAGGCAGGGCAGGGAGCGGGTTCCGGGCAAAGAGAGCAGCAGGTGCAAAGGCCTGGAAGCTGGGGGAAGGACAACCAGGGACTCACCAAAAATGGGATGAAACTCTAGTCTCCAAGCATCTGGAGGACTGGGATTCATGTTAGGTGACAAGGGAAACCAGTGGAGGGTTTAAGGAGTTGGGCAACAGGACTTGGGCTATGCATTGGGAAATAATCACATTGAGGCTGGACAGGAGGAAACAGAGGCAGGAAGGCCAGGTTGGAGGCCAAGCGGGAGAGCTAGGCAGAGGAGAAGGCAAAGGTGAAGACCCCACCACTGGGCATTGCAAAGCAAGCCCTACAGCATGTCTAAGCCACTTCTCAGACTGTACCATGGTAGACTCCTGGGAGCCCTGGAAAAGGGCAGTGCAGAGTCACCCCCATTTCACAGTGAGCAAGGGTCACCTGGGAAAGTATGCTTCTTACCCAGAGTCCCTCATGGGCAATTGGGCAATGCTTGCACCTAGGATTTCTGAGAGAACCAAGAGTTCTGTCTCTGGGTGGCCAGGGATATAGCTCAGAGGAATAAGCACTTGCCTGGCAAGCCTGAGGTCATGAGTTCGATTCCTGGTACCAAAAAAACCCCAAAAACCTAGAGGAGGAAGAGTCCTCTCTCCCTCCCTCTCTCTCTCTCTCTCTCTCTCTCTCTCTCTTTCTCTCTCTTGATGTGAATAGGTTGGCCTGCTGTATCTGGATTCTACATCAGCAGATTCAACCAAGTATGACTCAAAACTATTCCAGAAAAATTGCAGCTATTTTCAACATGCACAGACTTTTCTTGTTATTACTGTTTCCTAAACAGAGCTGTGTAACAACCATTTACACGACATTTTCACTGCGTTATATACTGTAGAAAAACTAGAGGGGATTTGAAGTGAACAGGAAGTCAAGTGCAAATATAACTTGTACAGAGGCCACCTGAGCCTGGTGACTTTTGGCATCTGGGGGGATCTTGGGACCAACGCCTGTGGATACAGAGGACAAGTGTTCGGCCCCTGCTCTGGCCTCCCTGGTGCCTACTCCTACCTGCTGCTTCCTTTAGTGGGTCACGTGTGGCTCTTACAGAGCTGCTCAGGAACCGGTTTCTAATTATGTTCCTCTCCAGGGACAAATCCTGGCTCCAAGGAAACGTGTCCCTTTCTTGGCTCCCCAGGGTCTGGCTGAGGTGGAGCTGAGCCTGTCTGTCTGAATATGAGTCTGTCCATCTGTTCTGACCACATTCTGTCCATGTCATCAGCCAGATATGAGCCCCTGGGAGCCTGGAGGTGGCCACAGGACAAAGTGTTCTGTCCCACATCCCTCTGGCCCAGGGAGGGAGGAAGGAGACCCTGAGCTCACCTCCCTCCTTCAAAGACGGCTCACCGATGCTGCCTCCTGGAGTGGGGACGGAAACGGGTCCAGATTAGCTCGGGCTCTGTGGGGAGGCTGTGCCGGACAATAATAGCCTGGCCATCGCCTGGCCAGTGGAGGGGGATACTTCCTGCCCTTCCCCGCTGTCCTCCTCTGCCCCCGTGTTTTCAGGGTCACTCCAGGGTTTTCAGTCCATGAAAACTTCTCTTCCAGAGGGTTGGCCTGCCTTGGCTTTGGCCCTCTTTGACAGCATGCCATGGTGACGTCTATGGCAGTGCCAGCATCCAAGGGCCAGAGACCTCTACCCTCATGTTCAGAGGCCCAGAGATGCCCCCAACCTCTCTACCAGGGAAGAAGACAAGGAAAACCCACCCCACAGGCAGGAAAGGGCTTCATCCCACAGTGACTCTGGGGCATAATGGCTTGTCCCATGCTGATAGCCAGGGCTCACAGCCACTTTGCAAGCTAAAGTCCAAACTCTCCCACTGTAGAGAAAAATAAAGTTTCCTTTTTTCCCAGTTTCAAGGCCTCTGATATTGGAGACTTGAGTGCTAAGGACCTCAAGGGAGGCGGGTAAGGGCTCCGAGTGCTTCCAACGAATCCTCCTGCCTTGTTTGCTGAGCCCTGCCCTCTTATTTTTGCCAGGCTCAAACTCAAATGCCCCCATTAATTTCTTGGAGCCAAACCCAAGGCTTTGAAGCTTCAGAGAAGGAGGAAACAAAAACCTTTTGCTGTCTCCCACAGCCCCCAGCGCTCCCAGCTCAGTCAAGTTCAGCGAGCTGACCACGACCTCAGTGAATGTGTCCTGGGAAGCCCCACAGTTCCCCAACGGCATCCTGGAGGGCTACCGGCTAGTGTATGAGCCCTGTACCCCAGTGGATGGTGAGTGACCCCTGTCCCGCACAACCCCCAGACCCTCACCTAACAAGGGCTTGCATTCTCCGGGGGTGCCCATCACAGTCACTGCACATGAGTTAGACGCACTGAAAGTCCCCCCATATTACAAACAGGGAAACTGAGCTCCAGACCAAGGAAGACACATTTCCAAGGCAAAATGACAGCAACTCTCTGTTGGGGTCCTGGAGAGAGGGCAGCCCTGACGGTACCACCTAAAATTTAGAGTCGTTGTCCTGACTGGGGTCTAGCCCTTCTTTACCCTTTGGCAGTCTGGACCTCCTGAGAATCTGATCAAAGCCTTGGAGCTGCTCCCCATGAAGAAGCACACGTGTGGGGGTCACTGGACTCCTGTTGCCATCTGGGAACCTCTATCAAGGTCCCAGCTCTGCAAATGATGCCTTGTGCCCACAAAGCCGTGCTCACCAGAGCAATCTTCAGACCCTTTGTCACAGCTCCTGTTCCCTCCAGGCCCTGGCTAGCCTGTGCCCTAATTGTGGGTAGGGCCATGCTGACCCTAACAGTGGACAGCAGACATTTGCCATCTTTCTTCCCCAGGGGGATGCCCAGCCATGGGCGGTGTGAGCCAGCTCAGGGTAAGCAGAGTGCCCAGGAATTCCTGCCAGTTGGTTACCAACAGGGAACTTAGAGGCAGGAAGGGGCTGGACTTCTTACTGCCTGGGTCCACTTCCAGCAAGATGTTATCATGTGGCTGGCTTGGTAGGGTGCTCTGGTGGCAGCAAGTAACCATTTCTGTGGTTATTCCCTTTCTCTTGCCCTTCTCAACAATGGAGGAGCAAGAAGAAGGGGCAGAGTCCAGGGGCATCACCACAGCCAACAGTTCTGGGTCAGAGGAGGGAACAATGGCCTTGTTTTTTCCTGCTGCCGCTTGGATGCCAGCAGCCTGTCCTGCAAAGTGGAGTTGTGCATTAGGACACCCAGGGTGCCAGGCCCCAGGAAGGGATCTGGTCAGGCGCACGACCAGGAATGGGATCAGGACAGAGAACATAAAGAGAGGGTGCAGGCCTCCTGGATAAGGACAGTGGCTTCCACCTGAGAGATGTACGCACTTTGCCTCCCAGGTCTTCCATCTAGCGGGGCTTGCGCGTGCGCTTACATATTGCCACCCAACTAATAAGCGTGGATAATGCCCACCTTCCCAGCATGGTGCCTGCCCCAGCTTGTGCCTCAGCCCTGGGTGTAGACCAGCTGCTCCCTTTCCACCGGGAAAAGTGAAACTCATGCAAGTGAGAGTTATTCGGCCATGTCAAGGACCAGGCACCCAGGGTCCTGGCTTCCGGTCCTAGGCAGTCATTTAGTTACCCCTGCCCCGAGCATCCCACCCTCATTCTTCCATTCATTCGTCCCACAGTAGAGTGGGCACCCACCAGGCTCCCGTGGCTCTGTCTTTATATTTGAACCTCAGCACCCCTGTCTGAGACACTGTTGCTAAGGTGGCTCAGTAGGAGAACAAACTAAAGCCAGGTTCAGGGACAGGCTCAGAGACAGAGACACCCAGGGCCAGGGCCAGCGTGTGTGGAACCTGAGCGCAGGAATAAAACCTGGTCCTAGCCCTTGGGGAGGCCGATGGCCAGAGACTGGGCTTAGGAGGCACACAGCACACACTCCACCCTCCAGAAAGCCACTGCAGCCTGCCCTGGAGTGGCCATGATTTGGGATACAGAGGCATCCTCGTTTCTATCCGAAAAACCCAGGCAGGACAGGTGATGAGAGAGGGAAGAGGCAGAGAGGGGAGAGGAGTCCAGAGTCAGGGCTGGGGTTGGAGCCAAAGTAGGAGCTGGAGCGGCTCACCAGTGTCCCCTCCAGCCCTAGACTTGAGGCATCTTCACAGAAGTACTTCCTGAAAGATTTGCCAGGAACTTAGGTTCTGCAGGACGTTATAGGAAGGAAGCAAGACCGCAGTGAAATGGATGTGGGTGCAGTAGGAGGCACAATGGGGGGTGAGTGCTTCTCCCTCCAGGAGTCAAAGGGCCCTGAGGGTTTTCAGGAAATGGTCCTGGCCTTTCTCAAACTTCTTTAGCCATGGAGCCCTTTTTTCTGTGAACAGCATGCAGAGCCATGAAACAGCATGGGGAACATGGCCTTGCCAGCAAGGTGAAGCACCTCACACACGTCTGGGGGCTTGGGCCACTGATACCGCTCCTCACTATAGCCTCTAGTGGCCTTGGTGCCCCTGCTTCCTCCAGCCACTGCAGGCTGCTCACTGTGCTTCTCCCCAGGGGTCAGCAAGATTGTGACAGTGGACGTGAAGGGGAACAGCCCCCTGTGGCTAAAGGTGAAGGACCTGGCAGAAGGCATGACCTACAGGTTCCGCATCAAAGCCAAGACCTTCACCTATGGGCCGGAGATTGAAGCCAATGTCACCACAGGCCCTGGAGAAGGTAGGCAAGCAACGGACTGCTGACCTTTGCACCAACTCCTTCAGCCCACAGGTCAGAGCGGCTCCCCAGGGTCAAAAGTTGCATATTCCTGGAGACAGAGCGGACACCCGGAGTTTGCTCTTTCCCCATTCCCAGCACCCTCACCCTGCTCCTTAATCTGGACTTGGTCAGTGGGATCCTCAGGCCACAAGGCCAAGTGCTCCTCTCACCACTCAGGCCAGTGCACACAGCTTGGCCTGGATGGAACCCAGGGCCTTGCACATGCTACACAAGTACTCTCTCCCAGCCCCAGCTTGCTCCTGTCTTTCCCTCCCCACCATGGTGCTGGCCTCTACCACCTCCATCCAGGAAGGACACAGGCTGGTCAAACCCTGCCCCTACCTGGGCAGGGCCTTCTCCGCATGCCCTAGAACCACCTCCCAGTCTGGGCTCTCAGAGAACGGTGCAAAAGTCACCCTCAGCTCTTGGGTGGCTACTCAGAGACCCTGGTCCCCCGGGGTGGACAGGTCCAGCAGTCTGCTCTCATCCCAAGGACCCCCAGTACCTCAGAGACACTCTAGTAGAGCTCTTAGATGGAGCAGGCGCCTTCGTCACAGCCAGGCCCTCTCCTGTCCCTCTTTTGCTCAGCCCCCTTTCCAGGCAGAGTGTCATTTTGCATTTATTTCCTCAGGTCTCAGTGAACTCCCCACTCTTGAAGCCTTCCTGATCCACCCCCACATCGTGCACCTCCAGCTCCCTCTGCCAAGCATGTGTGATAGTCAAGGTTTAGCCCCCAAAATACCTGTCATAGGTACAGGTTGTCCCATCCCAAACACGAGAGCCATCTCCCAGGGAAATTGCACAGTCCATCTTAAAAGTCCCCTGCAATTTCACCTCCTTCCCAGCCTGCCCCATCAGCCAGGAGTGGACAAAGTTGCCTGTCGCCACAAGGTCAGGCCGGCCTGGGCTCTGGCAGGGAAGGGGCCTGAAGAGCAGCAGACTCCTTGCCTCCCAGCTGCCAGCAGGTGTATGGGCAGCCCACCACTCTCCCCTTTCCCTTTCTGGCCACTTTCTCTTCCCCCTCTTGTTCTACAAAGAAACTCATGTGATCCCAGCTGCCCTGAGAACAGAGCCACGGGGCACAAAGAGAGCCTGCTGGAGCTGCCTGGCTCTGCCCTTCACCTGGGCGGCCCTACCCTACTGCCTCTCACCTGAAACTTCCTTGGAAAACAAAAGCAGGAAGAGCTGGGGCCAAGGGAGGCCCGTGGGGAGACTTGGGGACAAAAGAGGGCGGTCGGAGGATACACTGTTCCAATTTAAGGCTTAAACTATCCCGGGCTGACAGAGGGCAGGAAGCCGAGGGAGGGGTGGAGGGTGCTCAGAAAGAACCAACCTCTGCCTGACTGTGTGGGCAAGGAGGTATCTGCAGGGGGAGAACATGAAGCCAGGAAACCCTGCCCCTCCAAACAGCTGGATGCTGAGCCCCTCCCTCAGCCCTGAGCAGAGCAAAAATTCAGATCCTGGCCCCCTCTTTCAGACCATAGACCCTCCCTTGAGTTGTAAGCTGAATGCGTCTTGGGGAAAGAAGGAAAGAAAGAAGGAACCGCGGGGTCACAGGGTCACAGGGTCACAGGGTCACAGGGTCACAGGGTCACAGGGTCAGGCCCGGATGCAGGGACCCAGATGCAGGGCTGCCCAGCTGGGTGACGAGTCCCTGCCCTCCCCTGTGCCAGCTGACCAGCTCTCCAGGGTCTCAGAGGAGCTTCAGTGCAATGATGGAGTTTCTTCCCAGCTCTTTTTCCAGCAGGTGTCCCCAGGGACTAGCAGCTCACTCACGTACTGGCTTGTCCCTAGGCCCACAAGCACATAGGAAGCACCTACTGTGTGCTAGGCTCTGGGGATGCTGAGCTCCATGTCTAGTGGGAAACAGGCATGGTGGATGATAGCACACAGGGTGGGGGACCAGGGACAGGCACCAGGCTTGCACGAGCAGGGCATTCTGCAGAGAAGGACCCCGAGGCCCTCTATAGACAGATACCTGGCTCACTGCTCTGTCTGCAGAAGCAACCTCCTGTCTCCTATCCTGGCCAAGATCCCAGGCTGCTAGCTGGACATAGGAGAGCTGGCAAGCAGCCAGGTCCTCCCACACACACAACCAGGCCCTTCCCTCTCCGCTGGCCCCCTCCCTGTGCCCCTCCTGCTCTTTCCTCTCCTCCCCACCAAGGCTTCCTGGAGTCTCTTCTCTCCTCCCCTAACCTAAAAGTAAGTACAGTTGGGGCAGGGAGACTTCTGGCAGGAGACGGGGTGCTCATCACTATCTGTAGGTGATGGTGATCACCTACCCAAGAAGATATTGCGGACCTTTCAGGCTTCTCAGACCCCAGTGCTTTTAGGGGGTCCTGGAAGCTCTTCGGCCTGAATTGTTCTGACCGCCCAGTTGCCCTTCTTGAGCACTGGTTGACAGGCTGGGTGGTTATTCTGGGTTCCTGCACCCCCTTGCCCACTGTGTGTGGTGTCTGCAGGTGCCCCAGGGCCTCCAGGAGTGCCGATCATCGTGCGGTACAGCTCTGCCATTGCCATCCACTGGTCCAGCGGAGACCCTGGCAAAGGGCCCATCACCCGCTACGTCATAGAGGCCCGGCCTTCAGGTGCGGCACTGCCCCCTTCCTGAGTCCCTGCGCGCAGAGCTTGTGAGAAGGGACTCTTTACTGCCAAGGTGAAACTGGAGGCGGCTCTGTCGGGGAGTGGGAAGTTGGGGTTAGGGTTAGCGTCCTCTGAGCTGCACTCTTGCTTAAGGACAGCCAGGAGGCTGCAAGAAAACAATTCAGCACTAGCTTGGGTGGAGGATCCTTTGAGAAGCCAGAGAGGAGAGGTTTGGCTCATGCTGGTAAATCACCCATGTCCTCTGCACGACCCCACTGCCGCATGGTGCATAACTAAGGAAACCCAGCTGCCTCCTGCAGCTCCCTTTCAGCCATCAGAGCGCTCACAGTTCTTGTAACTGTACCAACCTCTCCTGTCAAGCCTGAAATCGAATCACAAGAACTTCTAACGCCATCAGGAGATGAGCGATTGATAAGTCGCTGGAGGGGGCTGCTCTTCGATCTTGTTTCAGGCATCCTGACACCTGCTTCCTGGGCTCCACTTACTTGAAGGGGCCCCAGCTGCCCCGTTGCTAGGCTTCCCAGTTAATCAGAGGTGCCAGAGTCAGCCAAGGGCTGCAGGCGTCTTTGTATTCGGCAGGTCTGAGATTAGGTGATTGAAGTTGAGAAAAAAAAAAAAAAAAAAAGACTTCGTCCCTAGGACCCTAATAACAGATAATACTCATAAGATGCAGTCAAGCAGATCAGTAGCCAACCATCCTAACAGGGCATACTGAAACATCCCTGTGACAGACTGTTCATATTGTGAGGTGGCCAGCGCTAATCACACCAATAGCAAAGAGTTAATAATTGTAGGCATGTCTGGAAACTGCCACAATTGCCTTAGTCACCCACTAATAATTGCATTTGCAAATAGCTAGTGCAGCTAGCAGCTCAGGTCCACCATGTTGCCCATGGCGCTGGCTCTGTCCCCACTCCAGATGGTCCCTCCTTGGCCCTCCAGTGCCGGCTGCCAAGTTGGCCAGGAGACCCCTGAATGCTTCCCCTAACCAGAGCCTGCGCCTCTCTCTTCTATGCAAGTTGGCTGACTTGCGGGCAGGCTGTGGAATGTCGGCCCTGGCCTTGGGCCTGTTGATTTTCCAGGGTTCGCTGGGAGGCCCAGCATGAGCCTCCCGTGTTCCAAGTTTGGAGACCGTGACTTGGTCCACACAGGTGGAATCCAGCACTGAGCATGAAAAAGAAGGAGCAAGATAACCCCCAATGCCAGGCCCGGGCTGAGCCGGGCAGAGAGCTGCTCGGGGCTCGGTCACCCCAATCCAGGAAGGGCCGGGGGCTGTGAGGCGCGGGGAGAGCCAGGGAATGCTGCGGCCTTCCTCTGAAGTAGTTGGAGGGCAGGCCCCTGCTCTGGGAGAGGGGTCTCCTTTCCTGAGTGCCCCTCCCCCTCCCTGTGCCCCCTCCATGCTTACAGCCTCCCATCCCCAGGACACAGCAGCTGCTCCTGTGTTGTTTATGCCGCCTGCTGCCCCAAATAAGTTAAACACCCGATTTCTGCAAGCCAGAGAGCTACCGGGTGCAGCAGACTCCGGGAAGGATTCACTCCGGGGATTTACAGGCCCATAGAACAGGCTCTGCATGTCAGCCAGCTCCCAGAGCCCAAGGCCAGGGCCGCCCCAGGACATCTCGGTGGCTTCTGGCCTGGGCCCATTGCTCCAACTCCCAGTTTGTCTCTGTGTGCAGTAGATCAAGGAGGGATCAACAGCACACAGGAGGCCTCGGCTTCTGGAAGTCAGCAGCGTGGTCCTTCATGAGCTGAGCCTATCGGCAAACACTGTCTCACTTCTGGTTACACACAGCGCTGTCCTAGCTACCCAGGGGAAGCTCCACGGCAAGAGTCAGAACACTGTGGGCAGAAATGCCAGCTTTGCCCTTTGTGGCGGCACGGCCTTGGAAAGACGAGTGAAGCCCTCTCTGAATCTTCCTCATCTGTAAAATGAGAACATTTCCTCCCCTCACCACTGTTGTAAACATGGAAAGAATAGATCTAGGATGTGTGACAAAGGAATTAGTGTCCCTTGCCACGTGGTCATCATCATACCCTTACAACAGTCACTCCGAGGTAAGAAAGAGCACTCAAAGTCACCGGAGGAATGTGGATTCCCACCCAGTACTTACATTTCAAGGCATGAAGCACTGAGACTGGGCTTGTCATCCCATGAAAAAGATGGTGGAAAGGTCTCCATTTGTTCATTCATTCATTCAGCAAATGCTTAGAAGGTGCTTGTGCTCAGTGCTAATTTGTGCACAGACAAACTGGGCATGATCCCTTGAGAGTTTTCACAGCCCAGCAGGAGAGAAAGGAAGAACAGAGACATTAAATAAAGAAGAGGATATGTAGGAGGCCGATGCTCAAAAGAACATTAAGACACAAATGAAGCCAAGGCCTGTGACCCTGAGGACTCCGTAGCTCTGGACACAGATGGGCCCCACCACCCTCCCCAAATTGACAGGGTCCCTCTTGATGGGGACAGGCAGCCATCTGCAGGTCCTGCCACACTTTTGGTGTAAAATTCACAAGTGACAATAGGACTGTGGTGGCACCTCTGGTTGCGTTCAGACTTACGAGGTGGAGCTGCTTGTTGAAGAAGACCAGTAAAACCCATCAGCCTAGGGAGGTGCATGCTGGAGGCGGGGAACCAAGGTCCTGGCAAGAGGCTCTTTTTGGAAGGAACTCAGGAGCCCATGGGAAGAATGGGTCCAAGAGGGTGAAGCCAGAGGTGCTGCCTGGTGGGTGCTGGTAGAAGTTAGGGGCCTTTGGACCCCTGGCCTGGGGGACTCACTGGCCACTGCGTGACCCTTCTAGTGCTGGATGTGGGAGGGAGGATCTATGAGCTTAGCTCAAGTGCTATATGCTGGGCAGAGGACTGAGCCAGGCAAGGCAGATGGGCTCTGCCCTCTGGGAATGACAGAAGGGGTTGGGTTGAAGAGGGATTTGAGGCTCTGCTTCACCTCACAGCTGCCTCTCCTCTGTGCTTTTGCAGACGAGGGACTCTGGGACATCCTCATCAAAGACATCCCTAAGGAAGTGACCTCCTATACTTTCAGCATGGACATCCTAAAGCCAGGCGTAAGCTATGACTTCCGGGTCATCGCAGTCAATGATTACGGCTTTGGCACCCCCAGCAGCCCCTCCCAATCTGTGCCAGGTACTGGCTTGTGGGGTGAGAAATGGGGGAGTCCCGTGGAAGAGCCTGGAGACAAATGCTGGGTGGTAGGGTGGAACAGTGGGGTGGCCACCAGCATGGACTGTCCTCTCAGTTCCACAAAGCAGGGAGCTCTGGATCAGGACCTGCATCAGCTCCTAAGTCTAGGGGAAGCTGAGGGCCTTGGAGTTTTGGGGTCTCTTTCCTGGGACCCTAACAGCCTGGCTAGAGGCAGAACAATGAAACCCACAAGGAGCGTTTCCATGAGCTCACTACCCAGCTGGCTCAAAGGTGCCAACGCAAAAGACCCCTGCAACCAACAGGGTCAGCATTCTGTGGGGGAGAGGCTGGCCTCTCAGATCTAACTGCACAGTACTGGGTTGGGCTAGCTCCCCACCGCTCTCTACCCCTTCTCCTCTCCTCATTCTTCCCACCCAGCATGTCTTAGAGTTCACAAAGCACTCTGGTGTCTACTTCCGTGACCCAAATCTAATCTCTAGCCACTTTAAACGCTAAGGCTCCTTCCTGCTGGCCAGAAATATAACTCAGAATTCCTACTAGAGGAATGAGCACCAGGGACCCTATTTCCTCTCTCCACCCACACACCTGCTTCTTTGCTTAGAAATAGTCTAAGCCTAAAATCCAAGATCCAGCCCCTCCACAGCAGCAACATGGTTAGTACTGGGGGAGCTGTACAGAAAGCACAGTACTGGGGGCTTTGCAGGAAGGGGATCCCTCCCTGGCAGAGACCTTCTAAAACCCGCCTGGGCCAGCCTTTCCAATTACCCCTGCTTTCTGCCACCAAGTGGAAAAATTTCAGTGCAAACTGAGCCTTGGAAAAAGCATTCCCAAGCCCCCATGGGGCCAGAAAATCCCTCTCCTCACGGATTTCGGTCTGCTTATGAAAACCTTTTTCTCTAGGCAAGGGGGAGGGAAGTAGCCATCATGCTGCTGTTCTCCACTCCCTGTGTCCCCAGAAGACATTACAAATCAGTACTAGCATTCTGTCCCAGTCCAGAAGCAACCTCAGAGCCTTTCCTCAAAAGAATCCTCCTTGCCTGGGACACACTCATAATTCCAGGGCCGGGGATATAGCTCAGTGGAGTAAGTGCCTGCCTGGGAAGCACAGAGTCCTGAGTTTGATCCCTGGTACCAGGGGGAAAAAAATCATAATTCCAGTACTTGGGGGCCCAAGGCTTGAGGATCACTTTGAGTTCCAGGCTAGCCTGCACTCCATAGTGAGATCCTGTCTCAAAAAAACCAAACAAAAAACCAGAGAGAGCCCTCCAGGCAGTCTTTTGCCAACAGAACAGAGCTGAAACTTGAGGTGAAACCGTCCTCCAAACACTAGCCTAGGTTTCACATCTTTCAGAGGGCGCAGACCCTGCCTACCGTAAACTGCATGAGTAATGTGTAGGGCCTGACGGAACAGGAAGCTGGAGACAGGAGGGCCTGTGCTCCCTGGATCTGACATCTGCATCCGTGTTCAGCCCAGAAAGCCAGCCCCTTCTACGAGGAGTGGTGGTTCCTGGTAGTCGTTGCCCTCGTGGGCCTCATCTTCATCCTGCTTCTGGTCTTTGTGCTCATCATCCGGGGCCAAAGCAAAAAGTATGCCAAGAAGACAGACTCTGGTGAGTGCGCTGGCATCCAGCCCTCTGGCTGGACTTGACTTTCACGCATCTCCCTCTGGCCAGGGCAGAGGGTGGGCAGGGCGCTCTCCTGGCAATGCACCTGCCCAGCAGGGGCAGCATCAGGTTCCTACACGTGATCTCAACCTCTTAGTTTAGTTTCAATTCTAACAAAAGAATAGGGGCAGCCCAGCTAAGGAAGAGAAAGGGGTGGGACAGGGGAGGCCATGAGGTCTAAAGGGTGTCAGTTTCCCCCCACAGGGAGCAGTGCCAAATCCGGAGGCCTAGGTCACGGGGAAATGATGAGCTTAGATGAAAGCAGTTTCCCAGCCCTGGAACTCAACAACCGGAGGCTGTCCGTCAAGAACTCCTTCTGCCGAAAGAACGGCCTGTACACCAGGTAGGTGTCTTCTCCATTTGGCCAGGGGATGGGGGTTTAGGGACCAGGCCCCAGGGTCCAGCAGTGCCAACCTGTGAGGACACTGGGGAGGGCCACAGAGCGGGCAAGGCCCAATTGGCCTTGCCTGGCCTGGGAGCAGCATTTGAGCTCCAGGACTGGAAACAATCACAGGAAGACATGGCAGGGCCCAAACAGTACAGCCAGGGGCCTGCACCAGTCCCCTCAGCCTGACCACAGTCCAAGACATGCCAGAGAATTCACAGGGAGGTAGGTCCTAGGATCTCTGCCCATGGCAGCAGAAGGCAAATAACTTGGCAAATTTTCAAGCCAGCCTGTGGCTATTTGGAACCAGCTGCTCCAGTCACAGGTCTGCAGATGGTCGTGTGCCCCAGAGGCAAGAAGGGCCCAGCCAAGGTAACCCAGGCACCTATATCTCAGGGAAAGGTCCCAGGAGCTCCTCCACCATTGCTGGTGCCCTCCCCATCCAGGACAGTGGGGAAATCTTCTCCCCTGGTCCTGTTTCTACCTGTGAGAGGATACTCTCCTACCACGATCCTGCAGCCTCTGAAAGCTGCCAGCAAAGAGAGTTGAGGCTCGTGCTGTTCGCCCAGCTCCTGTTTCTCCTGACTTCTTTCCAACCCCAGCCCCTCCTGGGCCCCTCTCCTTGTTGCCACAGAGGTAGGGTGGTGCTGGGGCCCCTCTGACTCTCCATTGATAAGATGTGACAGCTTTATGCTCCTGGGAGCTCAGGAGAGGTTAGGGGCTGCAGCCAGAAGGGCCCCTGTCTCCATGCTCAGCCCTATTGACATTCAGGGCCCGCTGGAGGCAGCCAGGAGGGGAGCCAGCCTCTCTCCTGGGGAGCTCACAAAGCTCTCTCTGTCTCTGCCTTGGAGGCTGGAAACCCAGCGTGTGCTCACAGGGAGGGGTAGAGGAGGGGTCTGCAGGCTCTCGTCCCTCGCCAAACCCAGCCTACCATAGAAAGAGCTGTTTGAAAGTGTGGTGGCGGGCCCAGCTGGGCCCAGCATGGCCACAGCGGCCCCGCCAGGCTGGCTCCAGGACCCGGTCGCCTGGAACAAGGGTGTATCTCACCAATGGCCTCATCTTCCCCTGCCTCTCTCTGCCTTTCTAGCCCATGGTACATACACGCTGAGGCCTCTCTTATCCCCTACATCCCCGTGATACACAGAAATAAATCTTGTTCACACCAAACTAACCCCAGACTCTAGAGGCCTGCAACTGGCCATAATGACCATCTTCCCTCCAGCCCCAGGCCTGTGGAACACGGCGTGAGAATGAGGAGAAACCCGGAGTGGAGGGGCTGTGTGCCTTGTGTTCTGCCTGCCTCACTGTCCTCTGCCTGGCTGGGGGAGGCTCCCTGAGTGAGGTCGTCTCTCAGCCCCACCATCCCGCTCCCTGCAGGTCTCCTCCACGACCCAGCCCTGGAAGCCTCCACTACTCTGATGAGGATGTCACCAAGTATAATGACCTCATCCCGGCCGAGAGCAGCAGTCTGACAGAGAAGCCCTCGGAAATCTCAGACTCTCAGGTGAGGCACAAGACGGCCAGGTGCCCTGGACAGGTCCGGGGAGCAGCCTCTCCAGAGCAGTCAACAAAGGGAGCTGTGGTGACCAGGCCTACAAGTGGCCATCATGTAGCCTTTTTTCCTTCCTGCTGCCTACCTGCCCACCTGCCTGCCTCCCTCCCTCCCTCTCTTCTTTCCTTCCCTATCTAGAGATTAAGGGGACCCAAAACCAGAAGTCATTTTTGGGCCAGCCACCTCTCTCCAAGTTCTCAGACTTTGCCTACAGGGGTAGAGAGGTCTGGATCACATGAAGTCGCCAAAAGCCTGGTCCCCTAAGTCTGCCAGAGTCACCCCCTTCCTGGTTTCTCAGTAACCTCAGCTTGCAAAAGAGCATGCTGAGGGCAAGGTCAGAGACAGAGACAGAGACACGGAGAGACCCTACACTGGAGACCTGGAGAACTGCTCGGCTCAGCAGCTCAGGGGGCAGAGAAGTTCCAGACACAGAGGGCCAGAGGCACTGAGGTCAGGGAGCAGCATAGAATCAGCAAGATGTCATCCTTTATTAGTTAGAACCTGAGTTTGGGTACTAGCTCTGCTGCCTCTAGGGTGAGACCTCCTGTGTATGCTAGGGAAACCTCTCTAAGCCTAAGTCCCCTCACCTGTAGGTAGAACCGGCAGTGGTGGTCACAGGCTCTCTGATAGGGCTATGGGGAGAATTCACTGCTATTAGGCACAGAAGAGCCCAGCCCAGGAGCAGACACACAGCAGTCATTCCATACATGTTGGCTTTTCTATGCAGAGGGGACATTATCTCTGGAAGACAGAGCAGTAGAGCTGCCCTTGAGCAAGTCAGGCGGTGAGTGGCACTGTCTTGGGCTGTGGGGGACAAGCTGAGTGCATTCCAGACATGTGACGTTTCAGCCTCCCACCCCAACCCGCTCAGCCTACACCAAGTCTCGTGGTTCCCAAAGAAGGAGCCATGAAAGGCCATTGCCTCCCATGCCTACACCCTGCTGCCAGGTCCTAGGAGAAGGAGAAAAGGAACAGGTGCGAGGAAGCCTAGGATTCTCTTGCAGCCCATTGACCAGGACCTCTCACTCACTGCTGTTTTGCTCAGCTGTGGGGATACTGATGGGCCCTGCACAGCTACAAAATCTCTGCCTACATCCATAGTCCCAGCTACAGGCACAGAGACCCCAGCTTAACCTGGCTTACTCAGGGATTCCATGGGGGACAAAGCTACTCTGAGCTCATGCAACTCGGGTTATAGTGCTTTTTTTTATTTAACTCTATGCAGCCACATACCATGGATATTACGGTCTTACCTGGGTTAGTTCACAGAGGCCTGGATCCTTCCCCTGAAGCCCCAAAGATACAACCAGCATTTAGATTCTAGACACTCAGCGTAGATTTGAAAATGATAAAGGGACCTTTCTGCCCATTGAGCTGCAGCTCTGGGCTCACTGAAGCGGTCAGTGGCAGGGATTTCCCCTGTGGCTCTCTTTGGTGGCCCTGGACCTTCTTCAGGGCACGTTATTCATCCATGCTCACTGGCTAGGCGCTGACCTTCAGGGAGCAGGCCCTCTGAATGCAGAAGATCTTGCCCAGCTATCTCAAGAGCTTTGTGTCACCATGCCTGCATGAGTCTGGACAAGCCACCCAGGATGCAAAGTAGCCCAGTAACAGGAGGCCATTCCAAAGCTTCCTGTGCTTCACTACAAAAGTTGCTGGGAGAAGAGTCCTTGTTTTCAAGACCTTCTGACTCAGAAGTTACCCACAGGGTGGTCAGACAGTGCCTGGGATCTGGAATCTTCCTCTTCCTGCTCAGCACGTGGTCTGGTTTGTGCAGAGCAAGCCCATCACTTGCACAGTGTTTCCATAGCAACCTGGCATCAGTCACTCCCCAGGAGCACTGCCCTAGAGAGAGGAGGTGCCAGGATCCGGAAGACGATTGTCAGAGCAGAATGCCCATATCCTTAGGATCACTCACCAAGGCCAAGGTCAGGAGGCCTGCCTACAGAGCTAGGGACAGCTCAGGATTTGAGCAGGGGCTCAGTAGGGTTGGACTGAGTTTATATGCTCTGAAAACTGAGTTCCAAGGAGGCAGGGGTGAGTGACAATTTTGGTCATGGCTACATTGCCCGTTGGACACCATTGGAGGTTCTAGAGTGTCTCCAGCAGTGCCTGGGACCTGGGCACTCTGTACACAGTAAAAGAAGGAAAGGCCATGAAACTGAGTGGCCAAAAAAGACTCAAGACCAAGTGCAGGTTTTCCAGGATGGAGAAACAATCCTGTGGTTACTGTCGCTTGGAGACAAGGTCTCATTGTATTTCTCAGGCTGGCCTTTAACTCCTCGGCTCATGTGATCTTCTTGCTTCAGCTTCCCAAGTCCTGGAACTATAGGCTGTGCCACTTCTCTCAGCAAAACAATGATTTATGAGGTGTAGCTGGCAGGGCTGCCCCACCACTGCCTCTGGAAGAGGCACTGGGGTGATCTGGGTCTGTTTTCCCTGCATTAGCTCTGGAGAACCACACACTTGGCATGAGGGCCACCATAGCTAGTCCAGGTTCCAACAGGCTGTTTCCAGAGCACTACAGCTCAGGGATGGAAGCGGCTGGACAATACTAAGGGTATCACCATAGGAAGACACAGGTCACCCTGTTTCCTGCTATGCTCAGTACCCATTGTTAAAATGTTAAATTGAGCCATTTGTAATAGTCCACGTTAGCACTCTGGGAAGATGAGGTAGGAGGGTCACAAGTTCAAGCCCAGCCTTGGCAACTTAGTGATTTAGTGAAACCTTGTCTCTAAATAAAAAGGGTTGGGGATGTGGCCCAGTGCAAAGACCCTGGGTTCAATGTCCAGTACTACCAAAAAAAAAAAAAAGTTAAATTGTTTGCATACCTGTTGGTAAAATAACCACCATCCTGAGCTCCTAAAGGTTCCAAAAAGACCCCAGGAAGACAGCTTCATGATTCTGCAGCTGTGGGATGTGAAGGAGAAGACAGGACTTGACTTGACCAGCCTGCTTTTCTCTATCCTTCTGCCTTGGACAGCCAGAGAGAGCTGGTGTCCATATCTCCCAAAGGGGAAGCACTGAAAACAGATGCAGAGGGAGGGTCAGATACCGACTGCTCCTCAAAATGCATTACCTTTTTCTTTCTTTTCTTTGGGTGGGGGTGGGGGCGCGCTGGTGCTATGGACAGAACCCATGGCTAAGCATTGCTCTGCCCTGAGCCACACCTAGCCTCAGCATTCATATTTTGAGCTCACTCTTAGGACCTAGAGGTGGTGGAGACCTGGTCCTGCCTCCCAAGAGCAACCATGGGCTGCAGGGGACAGACTGGGAGACATAGCCCTGAGCTCCTTCCAACACCTAGTTCCAAACACAAATAACCAGACCTGCCACAGCTCACTCAGTTACAAGGCCACTGTGTCAGGAGTGTGGCACATCCACCACTGTGACTGTCATTTGGCTGGTGGCAGCTGCTGGTGTCCCTAGATGTCTTGTAGGTCCCTAAGGATTAACCACCATTCTGCCTACAGTTTCAGCAGCTCTGCAGAATTGGTGCCTATCTTTTTGAAGGTCCCCAGCCCCGAGATCTTCTGAGGATGAATTTTGCGCAAGCCGCCTGGTTTATATTCTGTCAGACCACCCAAATCTCACTCACCAAAACTGGTGGAAATCTTCCCAGCCACTTTCCTGTGATACGGCAATAAACAGAAAATCAATTTGACTTACAAACAAGCACACATGGGACCTGGAGAAGCCACAGTAGGGCTATGGGTAAAGGGCTGGAGTGTGAGAGGCTGGCTCTCCCCAAGGGCACACTGCGGGGGAGGGATTCCAGACCTATGCCTCAATGGATACAGGAGAAGGGCGCTTCAGGTAGGACTGAAGCACATCCAAAGAAGAGATTTAAGTGCCTGTGGCCTAATTGATGAAACTTCTAAAAATGCAGCATGGCTGCATTCCAACTCCATTTTCAAAATAACAGCCCAAGTTTGGTAGGAAAAAAACATGAAGACTTAGCACACAGATAAATCTCAATGAAGAAGAATGCCAAGCCCATGGCATACGTCCTCCAAACTTGATATTTTGTTCTTGGCAGCACCGTGGACGAGCTCATTATGATAGAGTTAAGCCTATATGAAAAAGTAAGGAGCAAGCATACAGGAGAGATCAGATTTTACACACTTCAGCGCATGAAGCACTTACTGGGAACCAGGATGAGCCCCAAGGATTGCTGTGGACACAACTTAGTCTGCAGCATCCCTAGTCAGGAGCCCCCCCCCAAGTCCAGCCCCCGGTCACATCTGCCCTACACACCTGCTATGCACCAAGCACAGAACCTGGGGGAAGTAAGTGCTGGCTTTGCCCTCCATGGGACTCGTTCATTCATTTATTCATTTCTTGGTGCACTTACTCCACAAGTATTTGTCTGTGCCCCTAAAGGTATTGTCTGGGAGTGGTGGCTTATGGTAGTGGGCAAAACAGGATCTCCATTTCACCACATTATGACCTATTAGGGAAGACCACATGTATAAACACAGCACGTTTCCTTTCTCATGAAAATGTTGTGGAACCACAGTGACTGGCTTTGGGAGGAGAGAGGTACACAAAGGTTTTTCTGTTTCCTGTGCTTCTGGGCAGGGGAAATATGGCGAGGATCTACCCCAAGGCACATAGAGGACTGCCTAGAGGAGGCCGCCTGTGTTTGATGTGAACAGGGCCAGGCCAGGCACACAAGGAGCAGTGGTGCTCGTGTCAGAATGGTGGTCTTGCCTGCAGCGCCTTGTTGGGCTGAGTGTCTCTGGTCTTGTGTCTGAGTAGCCTCTTGCCCATTAGGTTAGGCCACCAGTCACTAGGCTCAGCCGAGGCCCTGGTCCCTCTTTCCCTTGGCCTGACCCACATGGACTTTGGGTCCATGAGTTAAAGGAAGAGCGCACTGTAGGGCAGACAGAGGCTAGGGAGGGGGAGGGGAGGCAGAGCTACAGATTGCATAGCTGCTCTCTGCTGTGTATTCTGTATGTTCCCATTTAACGTGGAACCACCCTGCCTCGAGAGTGGGATGATCCCCATCTTACAACCAGGGAAACTGATGCTCAGATAAGCCAAGCAGTGTGCCTTTGGTCACAGAGCCCAGAAGGGCAGGGGGCTGGAGCTCAGTGTAGATCCAGCTGGCTCGGAGGGCAGAGTCCACCACAGCCTGGCATCGCCCAGTTGTCCAGCACAAGGGGGATTATAAGACAGAGCACTTAACTCACCCCAAATGTGCCCGAGGGACCTCCCTTGAGCCCCCTGACCCCAGGCCCCTCTGACAGCGGTGGGGTGGTGTGAAATCACAGGTAGCACGTGTGACCTTGTGTCTGAGCTGACATAGTACATGGAACATTCCTGGGTGGTTTCTAGTTGTTTTAGCAAAGAGAGCCCAGAGCACGGACAAAGTTGTCCCTCCAGGGGACATTCAGTGAAATCTTTCAAAGATGCCCAGGAGATGCACCTCAGCCCTGCAGCTCTAATCCGCAAGAGTCTGCAGCCCCTAAGAAGGTGAGCCCAGGGTCAGGATACCGGAGGGACAGAGAGTCCCTGGCATCACAGATGAGGGAGGGGGGCTAGGGCTTCGGATCGCTAAAGGACCTGCCCAGGGTGGTGAGGCAACATATTCCTGCCAGGCTTGATGAAATCCGACTGGATAAGGGGTCCCTGGCTGGCCTGGGTCTCAACATTGTCCCAGAGCCCTGGACTGCGCTCCCCACTCCCTCACTCGCTGGCTGAGTCTGGGGCAGCAGATGAACAGCAAAGCTAAGGGACTTGGCTTTGTTCCTCTTTCTTGTTTCAGTCTTTTCTCTGGGGTCTTCCTTCCCTCTGGCCCCCTCCTCACTCCCACCCCAGGCCTGGAGTCTGCACTCCCTCTCCCCACACCCCATAATTGCTGATTGAGTGGCTTTGAGGAGCTGTTAAGAGGCCCAGGAACTGAAGCAGTCACTTGATGGCCTGGCTAGGACACCCCTGAAAGGCCTCCTTTGTTCTGGGCCTGTTCCTGGGAAGCTGCGTTCAATTACCCGGAGCCCTGAGAGCTGAAAGCTGCAATAGGAGCCCCTGGTTCCCCCTGGCTCTTTCTTCTCACCCCACCCCCCTCCCTGAAAAGAAACAGATGTTCAGGGACGGAGGCCCGATGCAGACACCCGCTTTGGCCAGCCTTGCAGAGCTGGGGGCGGGGCGGTCCAGGCGCTCCAGCGCTGCCCTCCCAAGGGGCTTCATTCTCTGCCTTTCCCATTCCCATCAGGACTGCTGCCCCACAGGGCGCCTGGCACCCAGTAAGCATGCAGCAGACAGTGGCTGTGGTTGTGGTGACTCAAATGAATGGGCTTTGAGATCCAGGCCTCCAGGAGGACCAGAGACCTGCCCAGAACCACACACCCTACTCTTAGTACAGAGGGGATGGGGACAAGAGCTGGATCTTCTCCCCTTTTCCAGCAATCTGAGCCCACCCCCTCTTTCCCATCCCTTTTGATCCCTCCCAGGGATACTTGGAGTCTCTCCCTGCAAGTCTGCTCCCTCCCACCAGAGCTGCCTGGCCCTCACCCTGAGTTCTTCCCTGCAAACAAACAGTGATCTACCCTTTTACAGCACACTGAGGTTCCGAGCACCAGAGTGATTGGTCCAAACTCACTTCACTGGCAAAGGTCAGGGCAGATGGACCTTGCTACAATCAGTTCTCACCGCCACAGACCTGTTCACTGCAGAGCAACCCATAGTGATGGGGGCTCCTGCCCAGGGCTGGAGCCTGGAGCCCTACACCCTCTGGAGAAGATCCTAGGCACTATTTGAGCCAGGAAGCTGGTAGAGAGACCTAACCTGTAAGGAAAGCTGTGCGGTGCCCTCTTTCAGGCCCCATACTCTCAGACCCTCCTGCTCCCCACCCCTACCTCAAGATATCCTCCTGCTAGCTGGGCCTCAGCCCTAGGGATCAAGTGCCACCCTCAGCAGATGGAGCCCTCCCACCTGCCGGTCCCTTTTGTCCTCCCAGGCTGGCAGCTGGGCGGTAGGCAAAGAAAGGGGCTGTATTGTGCTTCCTGGCCTCCGGGGGCACAGGGCGGAGGGGCTTCCCATTGTCTTGGGCAGGGGGCTCTGCCCTTCCAGGGGAGGTGCTTGCTGGGATGGGGGTTGAAGGGACTAGGAGAAGGAGGGGAAGGGCTGGGGAATATAGATTAGCAGATGGACTGGGGAGTGTATGAGCCCCTCCAGAAGGGACAGGAGCTCGCACTCCCACTTCACAGCCTCCAGACAGAGGGGTAGGCAGTCAGAGCACTCACAGGCTCTGGAATACCGTGCAGAACTGAGCTGAGGCCTAGCTAGCCTACCGTCCAGAGCCAAACACTCACCCGGTTTGTGCTTGGGTTCCCTTCACTACTCAGGCAGCATCGCTACTCAGGCAGTATCAGTACTCAGGGAGCAATACCATCCCTGCAGCATCAGTACTCAGAATCAGCAACCACAGGGCCATAGCAGCTACAGCACAGAGGTGTGGAAACTAATTACAGAAGCACAAGTCAGCAGTATCCGTAGCACTCCAATTCTGTACAGTGTAGCCATGTCTCTCAAGGGTCTGGAAGTTGCAAAAGACTCTTGAGTCCCTGAGAAAAAATTGTGCATTTCATTTTGCATGCCTTGGACCCTTTGGGGGGCAAGATCACCATTCTAGCAGCCCTACCTGCAAAGCAGGACACAGCACGTCACCCCAGACTCATTTGTGTTGGGCTAACTGGGTTTCTCGCTTCATATCTCACCCAAGTGTGTCTTGCTTAGGTTGATCTAAGGGACTAACTGCCCCAGGTAGGGGCATTAGTGGGCAAGGCCAAACAGGGCAGGAATCAAGAAGCCCGTGTGAGGCATTTCCTGGAGTGTGCTATTCACTAACCTCTGCGCCATCTCTTTCAGAGCATTCCCATCTGTTGTCTTTTTGGTGCTCAAAACACTGCTGGGAGCCTGGGGTGGGGGAAGGGTTGTGATATTTTTGGTTGCATAATTCAGATTTTACTTGACAACCCAGCTTGGCTCTCATCTCACACTGCTCTTCCTAGAGGCAGATGATGCATGTGGCTGGGACCCTAGTGTATCACAAATACTTTAAGAATAGTTTAGTATTTTGTATTTCTAGGAAAAAGAAGAGCTTCAAAGTTATTATCACTTAACACCTGAGAACTTTTATTGGTATTTTTTAATGCCTTGTTTTATTTGTCATTTTCAAGGCAGGGTCTCGTAATGCAGGCTGGCCTTGAGCTCACTTTGTAGCCCAGGCTGGTCTCGAACTCGCAATGATCCTCCTGCCTCAGCCTCCTGAGGGCTGGGATTACAGGCGTGTGCCACCACGCCCTGATGTATGCCTATTTTATTGCTGAGTGTTGCTTTTCTTCTGGATTATTCATAAGTAGGCACCCACATTTTGCACTCCCTGGAACTTCCAGAGGTCTCCTCTGGCTCTGGCATGGTCCCCCGTCAACAGGTGAGTCAAGCTGGACCCAAATCGAATGCAGAAGGTTGGAAAGAACCTCGAAAACATTGCGTTAAGTCAGAGAGGCCAGACACAGGTCACATATTATATAATTCCATTCATAGCATCTATCCAAACTAGGTAAATCCTTGAGGACAGAAGAGATTTGTGGTTTCAGAGGGACAAGGGTAATGGGGAGAGAATGCTTTGTGAGTTTGGGTGTTTTGGCTTGGGGTGATGAAAATATTTTGAGCTAGACAGAAGTGATGATGGCACAAGGCAGAGACCACACTGGATGCCGCTGAACTGTATACTTTAAAGTAAATGACTTCGTATTACATAAATTTCATCTCAGTTGGAAAAGAGAAAGGATAGAACTCAGGTCTGCCAGTCGCATCTGTGGTCTCAGTTACTTGTGGCTAATCATGGTCCAAAAATATTCAATGAAAAATTCTAGAAATAAAGAGGCCATGGTCGCGTAACGGTTTCACGACGGTCTGTTGTTATAATCGTACTCGTATTATACTATCATTCTTAGTCTCTTACTGCCCCTAGTTTGTCCTATACCCAGTGTACGGGGGAGAAAGACGGTATATGTAGGGTTCTGGAACATCTGCTGGGGTAGTGGGATGCATCACCACAGATGAGGGGGATGACTAGCTACCGGCTCCGAGCCAGCGCGTGGCAGGTGTGACCCACCCAGGTTATGCTCTCAAGGAGGCAGGAAGCGGACCTTAAGGGTGCTGTGCCCACCCAGCAATGAGGGAGCTGACGCGGCCCCACTCCAAGGGGCAGAACAGAGTTTGGAGCCAGCGTGCTCTGTGTCTTCCAGCCCTGACCTTACAGACCTGTCCCCACGAGACCACTAACACCCCCCATTGTCTGTCCTCACAGGGAAGTGACAGTGAGTATGAGGTCGACCCGAATCCCCAGAAGGCCCACTCCTTTGTCAACCACTACATCAGTGACCCCACATACTACAACTCCTGGCGGCGCCAGCAGAAAGGCATCTCCAGGGCCCAGGCCTATAGTTACACAGAGAGCGACTCTGGTGAGCCGGACCACGCCACCATGGCCAACAGCAACAGCGCCCAGCAAGGGAGCCTCTTTCGGCCCAAAGCCAGCCGGACTCCAACGCCCCAGAACCCCCCTAACCCCCCAAGCCAGCAAAGCACCCTCTACCGTCCCCCCAGCAGCCTTGCCCCTGGCTCCCGGGCTCCAATAGCAGGATTTTCATCATTTGTTTGATGTCAGAAGAGGAAAGAAGAACGAAAAAAAGACACCAAACTCCTCCTTCACCACTTCCTCACCGCCTGCCAGAAAACAAAAACACCAAGAAACTAAGTCAACTTTTCACCTCCTGAGTTTATGTTTCCAAGATTCCAGGGCCAGTAAAGCTGGCACTAAGAAGGAGGAAGAAAGAAAGGAAAAAAAAAAAACCACCAGAGGATGAGTGTGGCCAGCAATGGGTCGGCTCTGAGACTGTGGGGTCCACTGCAGCAGCAGAGGACTCAGTGGGTTGAGTCCCTGGAGAGAGGGGGGGAAGGGAAGGCACAGGTCTGGAGTGCTGGGTGCGGGGGCTGGCTGAGGGGTGGAGAAGCTTTCTGGACATCTCACCAACTGCCCGCTTCCCATGTGTGCTGGATCTCAGGCCTGCTTCCGGCCATTCTCTTGGGAAAAGGATGGGTGCCCCCCCAAAGGCAAAGGGTGCCTTCCCTCTTGCCCCTTCTCCTGGTAGGTGTCCCATGACCTTGCCCAACTCCCTGCCCTGCCTCATCATGTCCACTGCTCACCTCCCTTGCTCAACTTCCCCACCAAGTACCTGGTTTATTTAGAAAAAGGAAAAACAACTAAAGGGTGAGAAGCTGCTTAGCAACTTCCTGGTTCCTGCATATTTTTAAAATTATGACTCCACAGAGGGCCAGAGAGTCCTCACACAGCCATGCAGCCAAGCCCTGCCTCTCTTTGTATGAGTCCAGTTCCGGAGCACAGAGGAGGGACGAGTTTTGGGAAACGCAAGTGTAGGATAGCTGCCTGGCTCCAGACTGGGGACAACCAGGGTTAACGCCTTGCAGGAAGTCGGGAATGATAGGATGGAGCTTTGACTCTCCATTCTTCTAGCCCAGCCACCACCTATACCATGTTTAAAGGAGGGAAATGAGGATGCAGGAATGAAGAGATTCAGGTTGGCTAGGTCGGGAGTTTGGCAGGTGAGGATCACTGTCAGGGTACACACACCACTTTCCCTCTAGCACTCACGGGTATGTGCACATGCCCAGTTCAAGGAAATAGGCCTAGGAATCCTCTCCAGGAGAATTCGCACCTCCCCAACAGCGCATCACTTCTGGGTTGCTGTCCCTCTGCCTCTCCACTCAGAGCGGCCTAAGCACAGCACACAGGAGCACAGGGGAGTGGCCTAGTCCCTGGTCCAGAGGCCAGAGCAGTGAAAGTGTGCCCACTCTGCTCAGAACAGGGTTTACTGTGTCAAAAGACACCCTAACCCTCAGTGACGTCTTCCAGGCTGGGCTCAGCTGGGCCAGAGCTGGGTGCAAGGAGACGCTGGTCAGTAGACCCAGGACAAACAACAGCCTCTGAGATGCATGGCCAGGCCAGGAGGGGTGGACCATATGGGACCTGGAGACAGGAAAAGCTAATCAGAAGCAAAGCTTTTATACGCATACAATCTACTCCAATGAATGTTCTTTAAAAAGCTGCTTCTGGTGGCCTGATCTTCCCATCAGCTTGAGACTCCCAAAGCAAGGGTTAGGGAGGAGTCTTTCAGTCAGATTCTCTGGGCTGCTGAGGCCCCTGGGGATTCCAGCCAGCCCTGTGAAACTGGCCAGAGGCCAATGAACTGCTGGGGATGGGTGGATGGTTGCCTCTCTTAGCTGGGACCTGTTGGATTCGGCACAGGGCCCCTTAGTGAGCAGAGTTTCCTGGCAGGGCCCTGCAGCCCTGCCCTGGAGGAGGCCAGGCGCTGTTTAGAAGGATGAGAACAGTCAGGGAAGGCCCAAGTGAGGAGTGGGTGGAAGACCAAGGAAAGAGAGAGCCTGTCCCCCTGGCTACAAGCCCTAAATTAGTCACCGTGCTAATGGTGGCTGGAAAGGAAAATCAAGGTCAGGGCCCAGGAAAGGGAACAGCTTGCCCAGGATGTGTGGGTTCTCCCACGGCACTTGCCCCCTGGGAAATGTGAATGGGGAGATTTGACCCTGCTGCTGGATGCAGACAGTGACTTCTCCGTAAGATCAGCTTTCCTCTAAAACAGAACAAGGGGCTGCAGCTTCACTCCTGTGGAGAGTCAGGCGCTCAGGGCCTCTGAAGCCTTGTTAGAGGCTGCTGTGGACCCACCCCCCCACGGCATCTGGCATCTCCATGGCAGCACATCTGCAGCCTTGCCTGTGATCTTCCTGCTACACTTCCTTTTTTTTTCCTGTTCATCTTTTTTTTTTTAACAACTTCATCTTTTTTCTTCTTTGTGGAGTGTTTAACTATTTAAGGAAGTTCCCAGTCTGCACTAAGGAATTATTTTAGCCCAGCCCAGTGACAGAGTTTGAGGGGGAAGGAGGGGTGAATAGAACCATTGTGTGGATGTGTGTACATATTGCACATGAGGCCAGTTTTCCTTTGCCTTTGTTGAATCACCTGGTGCACTACAATATCTCCCGCCCCTTCCCCACATACTCATTTGCACCTGTACTGACACCCACGTCCACATAAGTGATGGTGCCCATGCACACCTGTGCTCGTACACACACACACACACACAAATATGCCTGTGTGTGTGTGTTAGCAAAGGGCCTTTTACTGGTCATTCTGATGGCCCAAGCTATATCTCCCAATCAGGCACATGTGGCCTGGGTGACAGATACTTTGGGTGTACTGGGCATCTGTGACCCTAGAAGGTGAGGACACCACAAACCACAGCTCCTAGAGAAGCCCAGGAAGTCAGCCTGGGCCCATGGTAAACACCCTCCCCTTAGTCAATACCTACCCACCCGCAGTGTTTGTGCCACTGCCCCAGCTACATCTAGGGACCCAGGCGGGGCTCCAGCTGTGGAACTCTAGGGCTTTTTTTTAAAGACATCTTTTGGCCCTTGTTTACATATCTTCTGGGGCAGAGGAGGCTCCTGGCACCTCCTCCCAGACACCTGCCCACATTAGAAAGGTGTAGTAGGCACTGCCCATGGGTCTTAGAGAGCCTCCCTGGCCTTCGACTTCCTGGGCCATGATGCCTGGACCCCCGCCCAGGTGGAGGTCTCAGAAGCAGGTCCACACCTGCCCCTTTGGCAGTGCCTCACTCTGCCCTAAGGAAATCTGGTGGTGTACTCAGGAGCCCACGTTGGCACACCAGGCCATCCTTTCCCCTCCTGACTGTGTTTCCTGGGTTCATGTGAGCTCTGCACCCAGACTGCCAACATAAACCAAATAAATGCTCTGGGTTCCAGATGCACCTTCCTTCTAGGACTCCAGGAAGTTTGCAGACCCAAGCTGCCTCTCCTTCTATCCCCCAACCCCACCCTCAAACTGACACTGCCTGAGTCAGAAGAAACAAGGCCACAGCGAGGCTGCCCTGTCCAGCACACGCTTCTTGAGGCCTTCTGTCGCTGCCCATGCCTCCTGAGCAGCGCTTCTAAAGGTGCCAGAGCCTTACCATAGGCCACTCTAGGCAGGGGCTTCCCTCACCAGCCCAGGAGCACAGTGAGCCCACACTGGTGAGCTGCTGGGGCAGGAGGGTGGAAGGGGACCCTCTGAGAGGCTGCACCAGCTCCTGAGTGCCTCTGCACGGTCCTGTCCAGGGACGCCTACCCTGATCACTACCCTGCCTGTGCACACAGGTGCACCCTTGGGACCACCTCCTCATCTCTCTGTTTCCATAAAATAACCAAAAGCATTTAAACGTGTGACCTTGGCTCACCCATACAGACTCCCCAGACAAAAATCAATACAAATCTTTATTTTTTTGATTTAATACATATAATGACAAATTATGGGGAAAGTATTCATTATGGCAGGTGTCTATCTGTAAGAAAATATATATCTATATGTCATATAGCTTGTTAGCAGGTTTATTTTTTAAATGAAAGGTTAAAAAAGAAAAGAAATTGATTTGAAATATATACCACAAGAAGTCCCATGTCCTGTCAAACTGTTAGTATTTTATAAATAAACTTTTGTTTTAGAATTTGGAAGCAAGATTCATTCTCCACCCCACCCCAACACCCCCCACCCCCGTGAAAGTGAAGAGGAGACACCTGTTGAGGTACTGTGCTCAAGCACTCCATTCCCCAAACCCTCCTTTAGCTCTGTAATGCTTTAACAGGGCCCAGCCCACTGGCCCTCTTGATTCATAGGTAGCAGTGGTCTGTGCCTTCAAGTGAAATGCGTTATTTTATTTATTTATTTATTTATTTATTTATTTTTGCGGTACTGGGGATCGAACTCAGGACCCTGCGCTTGCTAGGCAAGCGCTTATTCCACTGAGCTATATCCCCAGCCCCCTGCGTTATTTTATTATACATTGTCAGAATAAGAGTTTCTCAGACGCACTACGCAAGCGATAGTGATTAGTAATAGTAATAGCGGTAGCTAATAGTTGCATGACATTCACTCTGTGCCTGGCACTCTCGCTGTCACTTTGCATTTTGTATCTCATGAGATCCTCGTGACAGGGTAGCGAACGAGGCAGAGAGAGCTGGAGTGGCTTGCCCTCGGGAAGGGGCAGGGCCAGGGTTTGTAAGAAAGCAGTCTGGCCATCTAGATGTACGTGCCTCTCAGATATATTAAGGCAAACGTTTTGCCCGTTTTTATTTTAGCTTCTGTAAAGCTAGCACCCTAGGTCCTGCTGACTTGGATGTCATGACAAAAAATCGTGTGTTCTTTTTTTTTTTTTGGCGGTACTGGGGATTGAACTCAGGACCCTGCGCCTGCTAGGCAGGCGCTTATTCCACTGAGCTATATCCCCAGCCCAAAAAATTGTGCGGTTTGGGTATTCTAAGCCCGCCGACCCACCCTGGTGTAGAGTTAGGGCTTAAACTGCTGGGTTTAAAAGTACGGTATCATTGCACTGCCACCTTTATGTCCCATAAATTAAGATATGTGGACTCAAGAGAAAGCCAGGCATGGTGGTGCATGTCTGCAGTCCCACCGCTTGGGAGGCTGAGGGAGGAAGGCTGCGTGTTTAAGGCAAGCCTGGGCCACAGAGTGAGGCCTTGTCTCAAACACCAACGCAAAGTGAGAGGCAGGGGAAGGAGGGGAGGAGAACAGGGTAGGGGATTGAGGTGTAGCTCAACAGTAGAGCACAGGCTTAGAGTAAGTGAGGCCCAGCGTTCAATCCCTACCACTACCCCTCTAAAACACATATAATATCCCTTGGTGAGTATACTTATTTCACAGTCTACACTACTACTGAATGCATATCAGACATTTATGCAGAAAGAGGCTGCCCAACCAATCAAAATAAAATTAAAGCCGGAGAAAAAAAGTATTTCTCAAATGCTTTATTTTTACTTAAAACATAAATGTAAATTCATTCACCAATCTGCTGATGTTGGGCCATGGCACTGGTTTCTTTTTTTTTTTTCAAGAATGGGCTCCAAGTATGGAGTTCTTTATTATCATCTCTTTTGCATAATCACACTTATAATGTATCATCCGTGCACTCCAGTTTCTGTTTCTTTAAATTGAGAACATTCGAAAATTAGAAGATGGCTGTAAGAGCAGAATCCTAGATTTCACTATCTTCTGAAGTTTTATACTTTCTGCTCCATGACTAATTCAACACATTTTATCTTTTGCAACTTCCCTTTGCCAAAGCATTTGTTTTCCCAAAGCATTCAACATAATTTTCGGAGACATAACTATTCTCCTTTTCCACTCTTATTTTATCTGCTACATCATAGTCTATTAAATTATGCAATTACTATAAAAATACAACTGGCATAAACAAGGGGAGGATAATGCACTCTTTGTAAACACATAACTCGATTTTGTAGACACAGAAATGTATAGGAGTGATGGAAACCAGGTTTATACTTTTGGCACCTGGGATGCTAGGGGTGTCTGTATGTTTTGCCGAGGGAATACAGAGCATCCATTAAAGTGACTAGGTGTTAAGAGGAGGTCAGATAAGAGAGCTTCTGCTTATATTATAGTGTAAACCCTGTATGCTGTACTTTATGACCAATTTTGAAGTTGATAAGGGGTTTTCAAGGGTAATTTTGACTACACATAATTTTCATCTTACACATACTTTGGAACCCTACCCCCACATTAGAAATAACTTTAGGCCCACTGCCTGAGGATATTTGGCTAAAGGATAATAACATGGAAGAGATTCTGCAGTCATAAGAGTGGGCTGACTCCAGAATGATCCTTTGCAAATGGTGAGACAAAAAAGTACCTCTCGTTTTCCCAAGGGAAATGAGAGGGTCATACAGAGCAAATATAATGATGGGGTTAAGAAAAAGGGCTTTGACCCCTGGGGGTAGACCTGAGTGGTAGGGCGCTTGCCTAGCATACCTGAGGCCCTGGGTTCAATTCCCAGTATCACAAAGGGAAGAAAAGAAGGAAGGGAAGAAGGAGCAGAAGGAAGGACTTTGATCATCAAAAACTACGGCATACAGAAAGCATATTGTTCCAGACCTTGAAGAAGCCACACAGTATTCTTTAATTCCAATCTTCTTCCTCATTTATTTTCAAGTTACTGGCTCGCCCTTCCCTAACCACGGCTAGTGGACTTTGACCGTCTATAATTCAATAACCAGACAAATGCATTAGAGCGGAAGTGAGGAGCTGATAATGTCCACACCCAAAACAAATAAGATGGTAATTCTACCAAGAAGAAGATGGGGAAATGATGTTTCTGAAGCCAAGGAGCCTTAGAGTAAGATAACCGTGAAAGTGTCTGAACTGTGAAAATACTATCATTCCCCCATCCCAGAAGGTAACCTTACCTGAGAAAACCCTGGGTGGTTGCTCAGAACTCTGCAGAGATTCTCAAAGCTCTTAGAGTTTCCCAGTGGAAAAATGCACTTTGAGTTACCTAAGCTGACCAAAAAGATTATGGGGCTGGCCAATGGGAGTTCTCACTAATTCCAGCTTCCACTTGAAACTCAGGTCAGCCTCCACCAGCCTCCACCAGTGGGATGGGCGCAACTTCTGCCTTCTCCAGCACGTCATGTATAGATCCGAGTCTAGGAAAGTAACCTCTTAGAAGTGACTTACAGAGAGCCCTGCCCTGACCACCACTCTCATCCCAGTGTCTTTTATGCATGAGGAAGAGCAAGCCCAAAACCACCTTAGCCACTCTATTTTGTGTGTGTGGGGGGTACTGGGAATTGAACTCAGGGCCTTGCACTTTGCCAGGTACTTGTACCGCTGAGCCATATCCCCAGCCCTCTTGTTTCCTGAATGCAAAGGAATCGAGGGTTGTCTGGAGTCCACAGGTGAGAAGGTGGCTGCAGGGGTCTCTGAAGGGTAGGAGCTATGGAAGTGGGTCTTAGTCACTGTCCCGGCACTGATATAATATCTGACACCCACAGTTTAAAGGAGTCGAGGTCTATTGTTGGCTCCTGGTTTTTGGAGCATTCAGCCCACGCCAGAAAGGGAATGGTAGAAAAGTCAGACAGGGAAGAGCTGCTCATCTCACTTTGGCAAGGTAACAGAGAGCAAAGAGAGAAGCCAGGGAGGAAGACAGACCCCTCCAGCTCACACCCCCCAGAGCTCTGCCTCTGCCATCCGTGCCGTGTCCTAACGGCACACTCAGCTCTGAACCCTCAGTGCACTAACCCACTGGTGAATCCACTCCATGACCTAGTCATCTTCCAAAAGTCCAACTTCTGAGCACATGAGCCTTTGGGGGGGGAGTTTCTAAATCTAAACCCTAACAAAGGACATTTTGTTGGGGTGAAATACAAGAAGGTAAGAGGAAATTAAGATACAAACCAGATGCTGTAGGAGACATACTTATCCAAAAACTTATATTTACTGTGTATCAAAACTTCACATTTCACCAGGCTCAGGTCTCAGCTTTACATCAAATGTGGGGGTTGGGCAAACCTCCCACAATGCCATTCAACCCCACAGAAAGTGTGAGGGCACTAGAAGGAGACTGTATGCTGACAACATTTGGACACCATACGGTACTCGATGAGGATAACAGATTATTGCGATTGCATGCGGATAAAATGACATTTAGAGAAAATCGCCCAAGAGCTCCTGGCTCTGGGAACAATTCACCTCATTCCTAACTTCCACTCCCTCCTCAAGTCCTATTCCACCCTTCCGTGGGGTTCCTTCTAGGTGGCAATAGCGCCCATGGAACACTCCTGAATCTTAGAAATTCAGGAGGGACAGGGAGCTAAGCCAGCCAATCAAACTGAATCCATCAAGCTGGCAAGCAATGGCACCGCAGCTGAGGCCCAGCTGAGGCGAGAGTTACAAGGAGACTGCTCCTGTGTTGTAGATGAATCACTGGGAAGCTATAGGGGTGTTCCAAGTCCTGGGGCTGAGGACAGCTCAGCGGCGTTACCGCCACTGGGGAGACTTCCGACATGGCCAGTGGAGGGGGAGATTGCTGGAAACCTGAAAGAGGAAGTCAGGTGGAGGAGAGGGACATGCACAAAAGTCCGGGAGGGACACAGGGCTCCGCAGCTCCCAGCCTTGCTCTGCCGTCATTCTGCTCTCCGGCCCCGTGTCGCTGTAACTGAGCCCAACTCTCAGTGGGAATTTGAGGGCCCTGAGAGACTGTCCACGCAGGGCAGCCTCCCTACTGGGCACAGAGCAATGTGGCACCTGGATAAGGGGCAGGTAAGAGCCAGCAGGCACCCAGCAGTGTCTACTCATACCTTCCAAGGTTGGTCTCCCTGTGGAATGTTCCACTCTTGTTCCACTCCCAAGTCAGATGAAAATGCCCTTCTCCTAAGTTCCTCTTTCTTGACATCCCTAAAGAGTGGAATTAGACCCAAAGAGGCTCACCGGGCAATTTCGTCAGAATAGATGGGATTTTCTGGTGTGTGTTGTAAAATTTAGAAGTTTTTGCCTTGTGTGGCTTGCAACATCCTGAACCATCAAGAGCTGCATGAAACAGCAGCTGTGCTAGGTGTGGTGGTGCACACCTATAATCCCAGCACTTGGGAGGCTGAGGCAGGAGGATGTTGTGAGTTCAAAACCAGGCTGGGCTACAAAGTAAGCTCAAGGCCAGCCTGAACTACATAGCAAGACTCTGTCTCAAAAAAGACAAAAAAAAAGAAAAAAGAAAAGAAAAGGAACAGCAGTGGTGCTCAGCTGAGCAGGGGCCACACTGCCACACCACACTGTAGGCCTTTGCTATATCTGAGCTCATCCTTGGAGCAGCCCCAGATGGTGCAGTATTATCTCCCCAAAGAAGCACCTGCTCATGCAGAAGTGAAAGGACCTGCCATGGAAGGGCTGAGCTAGGAATTAACCCAGGCCTGCCTGACATCATGGTATCCCCTCTTTAAGCTATTAAACAGCCTTTACCCAGAACTCAGACATTACTTGACCCAGAGGGGGAGCCCTGAGCACTTGGGGAGACCTCCAAACTGTGGATGGGTGGCAGATCAGGCAAGAAACATTGTTACATGTCTGTGTGATATGTGACAGCCCTAGAGAACACATAAATGAATGTACTTGGCTGTATTCCAATCTGATTTTATTTATGGATACTGAACCTTGAGATGTATATAATTTTCATGTGTAACAAAATATCATCCTGGTTATTTTTTTCTGAATCACACTGAGCTCAGACAAGAGAATGGAGTGACAGGAGAGAGAGAGATTGGGAAAGGTGATGACCATGCTTAGCTCATGAGCCACACAGAAACATGAAGGATTAGGAGTTGGCCAATCCCTGGTGTGGCTTGCAGTCAGGTCTATACTTGCTGCAACCTCCGTGGGGCTCTGGTGCACTCCCAGATAAGGTAGTCAGGATTAGTGCGGTAGGCAGAAGAGTGTCCCCCATGCGCACATCTATGGAGAACCTGAGCATGTGATCTTATTTGGAAATGGAGTCTTTACAAGTGTAATTAGTTAAAATGAAGTCATACTGGGTTTTTAAAAACCCAGTGATTAGTGTCCCAATATGAGGGGGCAAGAACACAGGGAAACAGGACATCTGCAACGGAGAGGCCATGTGAAGACAGGGTGGAGCTTAGCGTGGTGATACTACAAGCCAGTGAATGGCCAGGCCCCCCAGGAGCCAGCAGAAGCTGCAAGAGGCAAGATGGATCCCCTGGAACCTGTGGAAGGCTCTTGCAACATGGCCCTGCTGACACCTTGACTTTGGACTTCTGGCCTCAGAGCTGTGAGAGAATAGATTTGTGCTGGTTAAGCTACCTGGTTGGTGGCAGTTTATTACAGCAGCCCAGAACCTGCCTAAGCTGCACTGCAAGTCTTTATCTCGAGGAATCTAGGTTGAATGAACTGGCAGAGGCTGACGGGATCCCAGGACTAGGAACCTAGGGCCTCCCTCCCATGACCTCCCCAGCCACCTTAGATTTCTGTAGAAAACTCCAGCCAGCCCTGAATCACATCAGCAATTATGGGATGTTTGTTTTCCTGTCCCTCCCAACCTCCCCCTTTTAAATTGCTTCCACCCCTAACTGAGAGCTAAACAACAGTCATTCCCTGAGGTCAGGAAAATCTCACCGGCCTGAAAAATATTAATCACAGATACTGATGACCAGAACTCGGGTGCTCACCTCTTGGCCATGTCTGGAGAAAAGCAGAGGGTGGGGAGCCAAGAGGGTTCGGCCAGCCTGGTTGTGGGCAGAGGCAGAGCATGCCACTCTTTTGACCTGGCACGGTGCCTACTATGTGGTAGGCAGGGCAGCTTCTGCCCACTGCCAAGGACCTTGCCACCGTCACCCAGTTCTGAGAGTGTAAGAAGGAAGGCAAGTTCCCAAGTTCATCAACTGGTGCCAGAAGCTAACAGCCCAACCACTAAGGACACGTTAACCATGGGGCTTGCTCACATTCTTTGTTACAGTTGCACAATCTTCCAAAAACAGGAGCAGGCAGTAAGTGGCCAAGAAGCCTGCCCTTGCAAGGTGACAGAGTTAGGATTTCCAAAGACATGCCCACTGTCTGGGGACCATTCCAGACACACTGTGGCTTGTAGAATGCTGGACTCCCCAGAGCAAAGGGACCTCTCCATACTTATGTGCGAGGACGAGGACAACAGGACCCGTTCTCTGACTCCCAGGCCTGGGCTGCTTCATGCCACAGACCCTTTGGTGCAGAAAACTGTTGTCCAATCTGAGACATGGAAGTAGTGTTAGTAATCTTGGTATTATTTACTTCCACGGTATTTGTCACATAAAAGGATCTGGCCACTCACAGGGAAGTTCTGGGAAGGTTCCAGAAGGCACAGATGGAAGGAAGGATGAGAGGTCAGGGAACCCCTCTCAGAATTAGTCCTGATGTCATTTTTTGGAAGGAGATCGTGAAGGAGAAGCAGGATGACCACGTTGGTTTGCAGTTTGCCAGTAGCCTCCCACCCCCAGCCTGGTCTCCCCTCTATAATCAGCCAGCTGCCTCTGCTTGTCCAGGCCCAAGCTCCTGCCTAGACTGGTCCTCAGACACGGGCTGTGAATCAGAGGCTGCTTGTTTCTGCTCCTTCCTGTGGCTTTCGGGTGGGAGCAGGGTGGCAGTGTCCAGGTCACGACACAGTGATTTCACCATGAGGGGTTTGGGGGTTCTGCTCCTAGAGCTTCCTCTGTGGAGCCTTCAAGGGTTGGGAGACATGCCCCCAGGACACTGCAGGAGCGGGCACCCAGAACTACGTGCAAAAAACAAACTAAGCATGAGGGAAATAACAGCCCCGCACACTGACTTGATGACAACTGACACAGCCTCTGAAGAGAGGACACAGGAGTAAGTGGGTCATCTGGAGAGCTCACTGGCCCCCTAGGAGGGGCAGCCCATGCTGGCCACTGCCACCACAGCCTTGTATTGTCAGGTTCATCTGAGTTTGCAAGAGCCAGAAATCAGGTTTATGTAAATTCCCCTTATGCTTCAATACTAGCAACTAAAAATATATTTGTTAAAAACATGGCTGTGGCAGATTGCGTCGTCTAAAAATGGTTGCAACAATGCCTCTCATCTCACATGTCCTTGTCACTGCTCATATCAAAAGGGAAGTTCAAGGTGGAGTGTGGCTTGGTGTGGCTCAGAGCGCTGGCCTAGTCTGTGTGAGGCCCTGGGTTCCATCCCTAGCACCTCAGGTTTTGGGGAAGGTGGGGCCCATGGGCCTGGGGAGGGAAATGATGCCTGCTAGGGTCAAAAGTGATGCTGCATGGCTTCTAAGGCTAGGTCATTATTACAGGTGGAATTGTAACTCTCTCTACCCCCAAAAGATGATGAGACCCTATCTGAAAATAGGATCTTCACAGATAACCAGATTCAGGTCACTGATGTGGGTCCTGGTCCAATATGACTGGGGTCCTCATTAAGGGGGAAATTTGAGCTGGACATGGTGGTACATTCCTGTAAACCTAGCACAGGGAGGTTGAGGCAGGAGGATCACAAACTCAAACTCAGCCTAGGCAATTTAGCAACTTAGTGAGCTCACATCTCAAAATAGAAAATGAAGAAAGGACTGGGGATATAGCGCAGTACAAGGGCCCTAGGTTCTGTCTCAACTACTACAAAGAAGAGAAAGAAAAAAGATGGAGGTGGGGGCTGGGGATATAGCTCAGTGGAATAAGCGCTTGCCTAGCAAGCACAGGGTCCTGAGTTCGATCCCCAGTACCGCAAAAAAAAAAAAAAAAGCTGAAGTTAAAAAAGATGGAGGATTAGAGTGTTACATCAGTTAAAGAAAGCTTGAGGTGATCAGAACCAAGAGAGAGGCATGGAACATACTCTCCTCACTGGCTTCAGCAGGAGCCTACCCTGCCAACACTTTGGTTTGGGACTGTGGGGCAATACACTTCTGTTTAAACCACTGTGGTACAGTAAGTCCCCAACTTACCAACATTAAGTTGTGAACTTTCACAGATACAAATGAACCTTGTATGACAAACATTCATAGATGTGAACAAATCACAAAAGTAGCTTAGCGGTCTACCAGACATCATCACAGCTGTGCTGCTGTGTACTTAACTAAAAGTGCATGTGTTTGGTTTGTTTATGCTTTACATTGCATAGTTGTGTCAAAGGCGTACTGCAGAAAACTCACTTTGTAGGACTTCCAAAAGGATCCAATTTACAAATGTTCTCCTGGAACAGAACTTATTCATAAGTTGGGTACTTACTAAATTACTTTGTCGTGGCAGCCTTAGGAAGCAAATATAGTCATTAAATATGATAGAGTTTCCACCTGGTGTGTTGAGATTCTCCTGCTTGGCACTTGGCTGCCATCTTGGGAGGAAGCCCAAAACATCCCACAGAGTACAAACGTAGGTGTTCTGGCCAACAGCTCATCTGAGATCCCCCAGTAGACAGGCAACATCTACTACCAGATGTGTGAGGGGGGATGCTCAGATGATTCAAGTCCTTCCTCAGTGGGGCACTTCCTCCCTTGGAGTCTTTCTAGCTAAAACCTTCCATAACCAGAAATAGCCATTCTTTCTGTGAACTGTCCAAACACCTAAGGCCCATAGAAGCAGGAAGCGTAACAAAATAGTTGTTTTTATAAGCATTTGTTTCACTCACAGTAACAGTAACTAGAAGCACTGTGTGTGCCAAACAGAACATATCTTCGGGCTGTCTCTGACATACAAGCCCCTAGTTTGGAGAAGACCAGCAAGTCTTCAAACTCCAGCACAGCAAGAATAAGCAAAAGCAGAAAAGACCAGCAAGTCTTCCTCTGGGTTCTGCAAGTCGAAAAATCCACCCAGTCTGGAGCTATGCTTTCTCTGCACCCTCTGGAAAAGGAAAAGACAGTGGTGAAATGAGAAGGAGTAGGGAGGAGACAAGGCAGTGGGAAAACAGGATTACCCAGGCAGGGATGGGGAATGTGAATAAGAAGTCAGCCTCAACCAACAAAATCCTATTTTGGGAGACACTGTTTGCCAGGAAACACATGCAGAGCAGGGAGCCTCACTGGTGTGCGGTGTCACAGGGCTGTCTGCAGATCAAATGGATCACATAAAATTCTCAGAACCGTGCCTAGCATCTTATGGAAAATGACCCATGTGGAGGGTTAACTACTGTCATGACTAGTGTCATGGTCTTCAGATAGTGTCCTGAAGTCTCAGAATCTCCCAGGGCTACCCGAAGAAATGCATTTACAGAGGCAGAGCCACGGGGCTATGGGACCCTCCTTCCAAACACAACACAACCACCCTGACTTGTTTTACGTCTTGCACAGCTTCACTTAGCGAGTGGGGTGGTGGATCCCTTGCTCTACACAAATACAACATATGGGAACCTCCCATGCAGTGGAAAGAAGCACTGCACTGGCAATAGGAGACCTCAATGTCTCACCCCAGACTCCACAGTACCTGTCTGTGTGCACTTAGGAATGTTCCTTCATCTCCCAGACGCTATTTTCTGTTTTTAACATAAGGAGCTTACATGATCTCTAATATTACATCATTCTCCTAAAATTAGTCAAACTATTTGCTCAAAAAGAAGGGGAAAACTGGGTTGTGGTGGCACGTGACTATAATCCTAGCACTCTGGAGGGCCGAGATGGAGAACCACAAGTTCAAGGCCAACCTGGGCAATTTCATCTAAAGAATAGGACAGGGGATGTAGCTCAGTGCAGAGAACCTGGATTCAATGCCTAGTGCCACAAAAAAGAGAGGGGGATGCTCTTTTGTGCAAATGTTCATGTCATTAGTGTATGGTAGATTCGATTATAAAGTCCCTCAAGCACCCTCATCCTGGTCTTCCCTTCTGATGCTTCTCAGTCCTTGGACAAATTTTTTCTGTGCTGGACCATACGCACACACAATGCCATTCACTGGGACTTCACAGGCTGCTCAGAACACCGGCTGCTCTGGACCTGGGGCCTGGGCCTAGACAATCTCCTCCCTGAGTCTTCACTGCTCGCTCACTTAATATGCCTTTTGCCTTCCACTTCAACTGCTTTCAGGAGCGCACCTAGCCCATGGGAGTGACGCGGGCTCCGGGATGAAGAAAGCTAGCATCCTGCAGCATGAAACCATCAAGCTGGGATGTGTAAATTAGCCTTGACATCAGACTAGGATGAGTTATTGTTATGTCTCACTGGTTTCCCGGGACCAAAAAATACAACACATACACCAGGACAACACCGAGGAAACCGGAAATTGTAGAAAATAAACTGTAGCCACAATGATGAGCTTTGACAATTACGCTCAGCCCAGAAACACCTTTTCCTGTACCTCTTCCTCTCTCTCCCCAGGACTAGGAAGGATGCAGAGAGGTCAGGCCCTCCTCCTTTTGCTTCCCCCTTTTTTATAGCTATTGGCTCAAAGCCAGGTGTGGTGGTGCATGCATGCAACCCTTGCAGTCCGGGAGGCTGAGCTAAGAGGATTGCAAGACCCTCCTCCTTTGGCCCAGGCTTGGGTAATTTTGTAACTTAGGAAGACCCACTCACAAAATAAAAAATAAAACAGGTCTAGGGTTGTAGGTCAGTGTAAAAGGCCCTGGGCTCATGCTTGTAATTTCAGAATTCTGGAACAGGAGAATTGCAGCTTAGTAGGCAACTTAGTGATGTAACATGACTGTATCTTCAAAGAAAAAAGAAGTGGGGGGCACAACTATAGCTCAGTGTGAAGTCCTAGGTTCAATGCCCAGTACCACAGAGCAGGTGGGGGTAGGGGGAGCTATTGGCTCAGGACACAGTCTTGTTGGCAATCAGTTCTGGACTGATTTGTCGGGATAGATGGGTAAGACAGCTGTCTCTTACGGCCTCTTTTTTTTCCAGAGGGGCCTCCCACTTGGGGCCAGAGCTGAGACACTACAGCCTAGGATCAGACAGAAGTTTGAAGACATCAGAAGTCCAGCCAAAGGGTCTAGAATCTCTGGGGACTCCTTACAAAGGGAGGGCATGAGCAGAAAGGGCCACAACCACAGGCCTAGGCACCAGCACCTCCCGCTCTGAGTATACTGCTCCTTTAAGTGCTCAGAACATCTGGACAGGGGCGTCACATCACATTGACTTGGAGAGGGTGCCGAGTGACACCAGTCGTCCCCCTCCTCCCCCTGGGCAGCACACTGAGCTCCAGGAAACTATTTAATTGGGTGGGTGGAGGGGCTAGTGGCAAAGGTGGTGATCTGAGCCATTAGTGCAGCCTTCTGAAAAGTGCCTGAAAGCAGGGGGAGTCTCCTTGAAGTGGTATTGTACCTCCTGCTTGGGAAAGGTGATCCCCTGTCCCCTTTTGCTGGCCACATTCAGTATAGTGACTAGAACACTTGGGCTTCATCTAGAAGCTGCTGTCCTTTGGGCTCGGGGCTTTACGGTGACAGCCTAGCTGCCCAGGGTCTCCTAGCTTGGGATCTGGACTTACCAGGTGGGTAATCTTAAGCATGTTATTCACCCTTTTTTGTTTGTAATGTGAAAAAGTGGGAGCAACAAGAGCAGCTACTCTGTAGATGTGACATGCCGCATTCCTAACATCTAGTAAAGTATATGATAAATAAATAAGTAAGGCACTCTGGAAGTGGCCCCTGCCTTTTCTGAGTGCTCCTTACTGAAGCCACATTTGCCACAGAGCTGGGAGAAAAAAGGATTTTCCTAGGTTCAAATAAAATTGCTCTTTTCTCCCAATTCTCTCTCCTTTCTATCCTTCTAGAAGCCCAGGAGGTGTGCTGGCTCCCAGGGACCTTACTCCATCAGAGCTGGGTCTCCACCTTCCCCTGCCCAGGGACCCTTTGGGTAAGCCCATCAAAGTCCTCATCAGAAGTCCAGGCCTCAATGCTGGGGCTGGGCTTAGTGGTAGAGCACTTGCCTAGCATGCCTGAGGCCTGAGCTTGATGCCCAGTACTATGGAAAAACAAAACAAAACAAAATGCAGCCCAGGCCTATCTCCAACAGATAATGCTGTTAATGTTGTACCGTTAGCTCAGTTCTGGGAAATACTAGCAGGCAAGTGCCCATTCTGTGCTAGGATGGACTCTGGGGACAAATCTTGCTCCAGAGGTCTAACTTGAGCCTTACATTTGAGACTGGCTGGTGTCCACATAGCTCTGACCTGCCTCATCCACATCTTTGTTTATGTGTTTGTTTTTGTTTTGTTTTTGGTCTTTTTTTTTTTTTTTTTTT